>RYFJ01004194.1:0-70321 GCA_003991445.1 Oryza meyeriana var. granulata | reverse complement strand
CTTACAGACTGGAAGCTGCCGGTGCAAAAACAAAGAAGAAGGAGCACGGTTGGCCAAATATATAGCCGACGTGCAAGTTGAGGCAGTGGACAGGCAACGGGAGCAAGGAAGTCAAGATGAACTGACAGGGATATGACAGGAAGTACTTTGGAGTCCAACTGGGCAGAGGAGTTGGCAGCACTGTAGCTGACGATGAGACATAAGTCAAGGCCTTTAGGACAGGTTGGAGAAATCTCACTGACCTGGGCTTCGACTGCCACTGGTCCCAAGCGATGCTCTCGTTAGGTGAAGATTGATCTTCAACTACTTCGGTAGTCGGCGTTTCCACGTGGGTCAACTCAGGGACAAAGAGCAACAGGTCTCGAGTCTATATATCGCAATTCACAAGGCTCACTCGGCAGCAAAGGGTCGAGTAATAAGATAAAGGCAGGTACAAGGATGATAGAACTCTACCGCACAGAGAGAAGTAAGTCGGCCTGGCCGGGAGAGGGAAAACGGAGGCACAGCTGACAGATAGGAAAAGAAAAGATCAGAAAACCAGTTACAACAGGCGAAAAGGAAAGCGGGTCGGTTTACAAAATGTTTAAAAATATACCGTTTTAGAAAAGAACCCCCCATGAGAGCACCAACTAGCTCACTTGAAAACGTGTGGTGTGCAGTGACGTCCTCTGGTCTAAACCGGCCAATACGTTGCCGAGCTCGACGATGGTGAAGGCAGCATGGAGCACGACGTCGTCCGCCGGGAGGCCGCGCGCAAACGTGGCGATTAGCTGCATCTGACCATGAGACCATCCGCTTGAATTGCAGCGATAGTTCGCATTACATTACTCTTATCGTCGCCAATCGCGTAACTAAACTATTACTTCCCTATCCAGCTTTAAAAATTGCTCAACCGATTGCTAACAATAGTGGTACTACACTAAAGGCTTGTTTGGTTTAATATCATACCAAAATTTGTCATAGTCAAATTTTTGGTAGAGCAATAATACCAATTACCCTTCAAATATTGCCGAAACAAAATTTTGACATGACGAGATATGCGTTATTTCTTGTAGACTAATTTAGCATTGATCTGAATAAATGCTTCCAATTCTACCTAATAAAAGTTTCGATAGTGTGCCAAAACTTATACACTACAAATTGTTGGCAGGGCTTCAATTCATAGCACCCTAAGCGATCTTTAGCTCATGAAACCTAATTGTGTTAGAATAGGTATCGAATATACAATCATGTAGATTTACAGTTGGACTTAAAGTTGTATACTGGTCAGGTAGTTATAGTTAGAGTCAGGCTCTGTAACCCAGCAACCTTTTAAATATAGAGGAGCGCGACACAATATAACCATGGTGACGACAATATAGGGCAGGTGCGCAGGGAGAGGATGGCGACGAGGCCATAGACTCGTAGTGACTAAATGTGCTATGCTGATTCGGGAAGAGCGTCCATAATCAGAACCCCGGGGATTAGGTTTCGGCTAAACCTCGTTAACAAATATCGTGTGTTCCTAAGTCGTCTTCTTGTATATCTATGGTTGACCAATGGCTGACAATATCGGGGAGGTTAGTTGTCGTTTCGCTATATCGGCTAACTTTTATAACAAGTGGTATCAGAGCCAAGTTTCAACATTGGATCTATTTGACATGCGAAAGAGAAAATACGAGGTAGGAGTCAAGCATCGACAGAGATCATTAGCCATGGTGATGAGGTCGATGGCGACAACAAGGACGTTGTGGAGGCGATGACCTCATCTCGCGATCAGACCGACGATGGCGGAACATGACTGGAAGACGAGGCTAGGCGTGACCGAAGGCGACCAGAGAGATCGAAGGGGTAGAGCTATGGACAACGTGCTCGACACACGCGACGATCGGGGATCCGTAGCGGCAAGGAGGCCAACAGCGGCACGGGCGAAGCCGGTGAGCGTGGCGCGGTGCGGCGGATGTGCAAGGCCAAGAATGACGTGGTCATGGACAGTAAACACGAGGGCTACGACTGCGGAGCATGCATAGGCACGAACAACGCGTACGGAGTACACACTATACGCACAAGTAATACAGAACTAAAGGAAAAGGCTAAAGCTAATGCAGTAACTGCTTCAAGTGGCTCAGATAGCGATGATGATCTTCTCACTATGTCATGTGTACAGTCAAATGAACCTTACATAAAGAAGGGTTAATATTTTAGACTAATCGTAATAGGAAGACCATAAAGATCATGAAGGGCAAGACAACTGTAATGACGGGAAAGAAGGTGGAGTTGCGAGAGTGCACTATTGTAGATGGAATCCAGAAGGAAGCGATTACTGGGATAGCTATTGCCTTTGATGACAGCGAGTCTGGTACAAGCTCGTTGGGCGACTCGCGGTGAAGCTGCAAAGAAGACAACTCAAATCTAAAGGACCAGTGGATCGATATTATGATTCTACTGCTTCTACATGATATATATTCGTCAAGGTGGAGTTTGTTAGAATATGTGTCGAATATACTATTTCTAGTATATTACAATTGGGCTTAGAGTTGTATTAGGTGGTAGGGGTTAGGGTTAGAGTTAGAGTTAGAGTCAAACTCTATAACCCGACAACCCGTATTAGGTGGTAGAGGTTAGAGTCAGAGTCAGACTCTATAACCCGACAACCCGTATTAGGTGGTAGAGGTTAGAGTCAGAGTCAGACTCTATAACCCGACAACCTTTTAAATATAGAAAGGGATGTCACAATAAAACTATGGTGACGACAATACGGTGCAGGCACACAGAGAGAGGATGGCAGTGAGACAATGGACTTATAGCGGCTAGATGTGCTATATTGATTGGGGAGGAGCGCCCATAATCAGAGTCCAGTAATTAAGCTTTGGCTGAATCTCGTTAATAAATATCGTGTGTTTCTAAGTTATCATCTGATATGTCCATGATTGATCAATTGCTGATAAAATTAAGGAGGTTAGGCTTGTTTCACTGTATGGGTTAACTTTTATAATAAATTTGTACATACGTGGACTAGCACTAGCGGGGCGGATGCATGCCAGTATGCGACGATGATTGGTTTGTTGTAGTCCACGACATGCGTGCTACACGTACGAGCTAGACGCCAATCACGTCTGCTGTACTATGCTTTGATCTTGTTTGGACTCAAAAGAGGGAGAAAAATAGTGCAACAATTGAGGAGGCCGGCATCAGTTCGATGTGAGGTCCGCACGTCGCAGCCGGCCGTGTCGTCTTCCTGCGCGTATCAACCAACCACCGCAGCACCTCGCCGCGCGCGCGCAGGCGCGCAGCTACCTCCTACGTGCGTGCGTTGGCCTCCGCCCTTCGCGCGAGTTTGTCGCGGCGCACTCGGCGCGTGCGATGTATATATGCGTCGATCGCGCCAGTCGATCGACTGCCGGCAGCTGATTGATTGATCGGTGCATTGCTATCATTGAACCAGCCAGCTAGCTCCTTCAACGTGCGAGCCAGCTGAATCGTTCTTGCACAGCTAGCTAGCTATCTATCTGGGTTGCACGATGTGGTGTTGCAGTGGCGCCGAGGAGGAGCTCCACGGCGCGCCGGCCGCCAACCCGGCGGCGCCTCCGCCGCGAGCACCAGGTTTGATCGAGTTGCCCATCCTAGTTTCGTTTTTCTTCGGTGTTGGTGATGTGCACCGGCGTCGTGCCACTTTGGTTGATGCGTGGCAGGGCCGCCGAGAGGGCCGAACGCCCCGAGAGCCGGCGGCGCGCCGGCGAAGGTGCTGCCGATCGACGTCCCGGCCGTCCCGCTGTCGGAGCTCAACCGGCTCACCAGCAACTTTGGCGACAGGTCGCTGGTCGGAGAGGGCTCCTACGGCCGCGTGTACCGGGCCACGCTGAGCACCGGCGAGGCCGCCGCCGTCAAGATGTTCGACAACGGCGGCTCCGGCCAGTCGGAGGCCGACTTCTGCGCGCAGGTAACGAGAATAATGGCACAATCCATTCAAATTTCGCCCAGAAAATGTGTTACTCCTCAGCTCAAACTAACTCGCTTACGTGTTTGCTCTTGCAATCTTGCCTCTCGGTCGGTAACGAAACGCACCGCGCGCAGCTGTCCGTGGTGTCCAGGCTCAAATGCGACCACTTCACCCAGCTGCTGGGCTACTGCCTGGAGCTCAACAACCGCATCGTTCTCTACGAATTCGCCACCAAAGGCTCCCTCTACGACATCCTGCACGGTACAAACCAAACTCATGAGCCAGTACTACTTGCATCACAGTGATTTTACTGTCTCTAAGAGATACCTAAAGGGGCATGATTTTGTCGTGTAGTTCTAAATGACCGTAGAACTCCTTTACAACAGGAGAACTTTTACAATGTTTACCAGATAAGTTGAGGTAGTAAGAGACAAGATACAGAATAAAATTACTGTAACTAATGATATAGGAGTAATTAACTAGTAAAATATAGATATTTTTCTTAAGTGAATATCTGCTTGATCGAATCGGTACCTTCATGTAATCAGCAATCTGGTCATCGACAAGGGAAAAAAAATCATGATGACCTTTGTTCTCCAAGACTCTTGTTCACCTCATTCATTCTTATAAGCAAAATATAAATATCACAAAAATCACCACAAATAGCATAATGTTGACTTGCCACGTAGGAGATGACCTACCTATACGGTACCTATGTACCTCCCACTAATATTAAAGACAATTATGCCTTTTTTCACCTTTTAGCGAAATTATCTTTTTACCCGTACTACTTAAGTATCTATATCAATTAGGGCCGGACAAAAAGCCCATGACTCGTTAGCTCGCCCGACTCATAGCTAGCTTGGCTTGGCTCATTCTCTTTTCCTAACGAGCCAAGCTAGAATTTTAGCTCGTTATTTTTAACGAGCTTGCTTGAGCAACTCACGAGCTTAACGAGCTAGAGCAAGCAGCATTGCTAGCTTACGGCTTTAGGCCTTCAGCCATGCTGCAAATCATCCCCATCCCACTAATTGGCCCAATAGACCCACAAGCATCCGCATCAGGCACACCACAGGCCACTCCAGTCCATGCACCAGCTCGGGGAGTCGGGGGCACAGCAGGATCGAACGACTTGACCAGAGCTGCCCCCAAATCCCCAATCGGCCTAACTCGACATCTGCTAGTGCTGGGCGCTAGCTAGGGTTAGGGTTAGCCTCCTGCCGCCCCCATGTGCCATCGTGCATCGGGCCACTGCCTGTCGTCCTTCGGTCCTCCCACGTGCCACCAACAAGAGGCAAGGTCGCAAGCCCACAAGGCTCGGAGCCTCCGACCCCGAGCTTCCCTGCCACGCGCCATGGAGGACTTGAATCATCTATATACCACTTTTATATCACTTGTATGCATAATTTAATCTGTTGTTTTGTCTCCTATATACTTGATTTGATCTTAGAATCATATGTTAGTATACTGGTTCACAAGCTGGACCGAGCCGAGCCGAGTTGGCTTTTTTTTGCTCGTTTCGATAACGAACCGCACCGAGCCAAGCAGAGTCGGCTCGTTATCCACCACTAATATCAATACTTAAATAGTTTTTACGTGGTACTTTTCATTATGGAGGGTTATATTTTTACCCTTTTTGGAATACAAACAACCTAAAGTTCTCTTACAACATATGGATCAACGGTAACTAATTCATCACTGCACTGGCTGTAAAAAAGGAACATGCTTAGAATGCAGGAAATTTTAAAGAGTTTTAGACGAATTTCAGACACGTAGTTACCAAAAATTGACGGTTTGGTTGCTGCAGGGAAGAAGGGGGTGAAGGGTGCGGAGCCCGGACCTGTGCTGACGTGGAGCCAGCGGGCCCGGATCGCGTACGGCGCGGCGAGGGGGCTGGAGCACCTGCACGAGCGCGCGCAGCCGCCGATCGTACACCGCGACATCCGCTCCAGCAACGTCCTCGTCTTCGAAGGCTACGACGCCAAGATCGGCGACTTCAACCTCACCAACCAGTCGCCGGACTCCGCCGCGCGCCTGCACTCCACCAAGGTGCTCGGCACCTTCGGCTACCACGCACCAGAGTAAGCACGACGATGATGATGCGACACCCTTGTCACAATTAAAAACAAGGGTAACTCGATGAAATCAGTGGCAAATCGTATAACTATGATAAAATTGATGGTGTATTATATCTTTTTTCCCAAATATTTGATGCTCTGTACCAAACGCCAATAGCAAATGAAGATTGTAGTTTGATTCGGATATTTCTCTTTTTAACGTATCATTTTCATTATCTAAAAAGATTATCTTTCTAACAAGTTATACTCTGTCAGGTATGCAATGACGGGACAATTGACCCAGAAGAGCGATGTTTACAGCTTCGGTGTCGTCCTTCTCGAGCTTTTGACCGGGAGGAAGCCTGTGGATCACACCATGCCCAAGGGGCAGCAGAGCTTGGTTACCTGGGTAGGTTCCCCATGGAGTCTTTGACAGATCAGAAAGCAGTTTGCATTGTGCACTTAACTGAGCCTTATTAAGTCGTGTCAAAAATCAAATCTCTAGGCCACTCCAAGGTTAAGCGAGGACAAGGTTAAGCAGTGCGTGGATCCCAAGCTGAAGGACGAGTACCCACCAAAGGCAGTGGCCAAGGTAATTATCTGAACTAGAAAACAGCCATCTCTCCAGTGTTTTTTTCTTCAAGTTCAGAGTTCAGACCAGCAAGGCTTTTGTGCTAGGAGCCTAGAATCGGCTTAGAAAACTGATCTGTAATCTGGTACATTTTCTGATCGGATCAAATGCTCATGTGTCCAGCTCGCGGCGGTGGCGGCGCTGTGCGTCCAGTACGAGGCTGATTTCAGGCCCAACATGACGATCGTCGTCAAAGCTCTGCAGCCTCTCGTCAGTGCTCGTCCAGGAGATCATTAGCTTGATTCAGATATGTTGATGCCCTTTTTTGCATTATTACTCATTGCTAATTTAGTGATGGCAACTTAATTATTCGTTATTCGATGCACTGTACTATCAAGCATTTCGTCATCCTTGTCTCGCGACATTTTCATCGAGATGTTCTAAGTAGAGTGGTAGTGACATGATCCACTTGATCAATACTTGATCAATGTAAGAGTACATACATATGAGTGAGCCTCAATTGTAAAAATTATGTATGAATAATATTTTTTAAAAAAGAACACTAAGAATATGCATCCCTTGTTTTTTTAAATAAAAGTACATCTATACCCCCGACTTGGGTTTTGGATAATAATGACAAACGATTAAAAGACTAATGTGTTTAATGAGTTATAAGCAGGCATTAGATCCTTTGATGATAAAGAGTGAGAAATGGGAAGTCTCAAAACAAAAGAGTTGAAATGAAAACAATCCGGTCAAAGTATGGGACAAAGAAGATCAAGTTGCTCTAAGTCGCAATGGACCAGGCAATTCGGTACGTGCTAAGTATAGTCTGCCTAGTGGCATGTAGGACAATATAATTGCCCAAGTCATTTTGTACAGAGGACTGCTACCCCACGGGATCCCGTTGGGACAACGGGATACTTTATATGCTGGCATCATGCTGATGTCAGCACAAAACCTATAAGTACCACATCCGATATGTGTTGGTACCAGACGTGGTATGGTTGATACCACAGGTATCAGACTTAGTACCATAAGTACCATGTTGATGTCAGCACATAAAGTATTCCGTTGCCTCAACGGAATCTCGTTAGGTAGTATTTCTGTTTTGTATAGGCCGAACAGTCCAGGTGAATATTGATCATCGATGAAGTTGAAAGAAACGGATTATCCAATGAAAGTCAGACAATCACGAGACACGGATAGTCCGACCAAGACTTGGAGCAGCTGGATGATCGCTTAGCTGGACAAAGAAGATGCAAGGGCCGGACGGTTTGGTATCAGCACTGGATAGTCCGAGACATGCTTGATCGGACAGTCTGACAGTGACCGGACTGCTCGCCTCTTTATAGCCCAATGGCTAATTGTCAATGATCGTTGCCACAGTACAAAGAGCCGGACTATCCATCACCGTGACCGGATTGTCCGACCCTATACGGTGCAAGTAGCAGCTAGTTGGAGTAGTTGGGGCTATAAATGGGTGTTGCCTTAGACTCATTTGGAAACTTTTGGACCACTCCTCAACCTGAGCAACCTAAGTGAGTGTCCAAGAGCTTCAAGAGCAAATTGAATATATTTTGAGCTAGAGTTTAGCCTTGAGTGTGTTGTTAAGCAAGTTTAGAAGGCAAAACTCCATCTTTAACTCTCTCTTCGTGTTCTAAAACTTGTGTTCTGTGACTGAGCTGGTTGAGAGTGTTTTGGAGATTGAGACTTGTAATCTCGAAGCAACCAAGGTGTGTGGTTTGCCCAGGAAGAATTGTGAAGGTTCTACCTCGCCTCCGGAAAGAAAAAGGTAAATTGAGTGAAAGCTAAGCTTCACTAGGTGGAGATTTGGAAGAGCAAGCTGCACCAGAGGCGATTGCTCGTCGTTCAAACTTGGACCTTGGTGGTCGTTTGAAGACGGGCCTTGACTTTCGTGGTTGCTTGGAGACCAAAGCTTAACTAGAGGTTGTTTCTTGGAAAGAAAAAGAATTGAGAGAGACCTAGCTTTTTGGGGCCCTCAACAAAGACGTAGGATCGGTTGGATCCAAACTTCGGTAAACACATCAGTGTCTTATTTCCTCTCTTTTGCATTGTATTTACCGCTTTCTTACTTGAGCTTAGTGATCCTTGCTTGCTAGTTATCTCATTCTATCACTAGCTAGTTCTCGTAGAAAGTGTGCTTGTGGTATCCCTCTAAGTTTACATATTGGTATTTTGCAATAGTTTCCATCTCTGTGTTGACCAGACTGTTCTCTTGTTATTGAACTGTCTGACTCCTCTATAGTCGAACTGTTCGATTTCTCTATACTGGACTATTCGGTTAGTTCCAATTTTCGCTGCAAGTTTTTGTAATTTTAAAAAACGTCTATTCATTCCTCCATGTGACATCAAAATCCTAAAAACCCTTTCATTAAATATATATTCTTAGATAATTCCATAAACACGTAAAAAACGCTGCAACGAAGCGGTCTTCCGTGTTGAGTCTTTACCGCTCTTCGGTCCCCATTCTCAGTCTCTGGCGAGGAGAAATGGGATCCATCTCTCATTCAAAAAGTTTTTAAGAGGTCATTAGATCTATTAGGAATCTAGGAATCTAGCAGTGGTGGAGCCAACAACACATGGATGGATGATGAATATCGTTTCTTAGTGACTGGTATTTTTTACAGACGTTATCGCCACGTCTCACCGGTAACAGGTAATGGAGAGAATAGTGGTGGAGCCCGGGTGGGCCTGACAAGCCCAAGAGCTAGCTCTGCTAATGGAGTCTAGGTTTTTGTCTTCCCCAAATATTTATCAGGTTCACGTGTTTAGAGCATTTTTTCATCTCTGTTTCGGTGGCTACTTTGTTCACGAGATCATTGAAGAAGATATAGAAAGGCTTGTCTATCAGATTAACAATAATCCAATCAGAGACATTAACTGCAAAGCTTGTGTTGGTTTGCTGATCTATCAGATTAATGAAGGTGGTGGGTGATACCCGTTCATGTTTTCTTTTGATATATGTCGAAGTTGATCAGTGCGCTAGCTAGCTCGCATCTCTTACAAGTTCTAGGGTGTGGACCACCTTTATTCTATGCTTTGGTAGATCTCTTGTTTCTTTTTTTTAACTATATGAGGGTAATATCTTCTCTTTGTTATATTTCAACATGTCTCAAAAAATTGTTTAAAATACGTGTAGTTAAACTTTATGTGTAATATACATAAAAGTATTGATTTGTTGCGTAGAGAATCTAAAGATAACGTTACTAGAATTAATCATCATGAAAGAATTGTTTCGGACCATTTTATTTTTAAACTTTCTCAGAATTCACGCACGAGCTAGGATCACGCGATCAATTGCCTGATTCCAGTCATCAAAGAGTAAAAAAAACAGGAAAGCCTAATTCCGTTGCAAGCTGAAAGCAGCAGCTGTTCTACCACGGATAAATTACTCTTTTAAGGAAAAAGCATTCGAGTCCCAGCCGCATGGGCGTTCACGTGCCGGTCACATGGCCATGTCCGCAAGTGGAAAGCCCCAAATACCAAACCCCTAGAAGGGCCACGGGTGCACTGTTACCCAAAAGTAGTAAGAATTCTTTTTTTTCAGTTAACGAAAAGGAAGAAAAGGACAAAAACGAAATAGAACCAAGCCCAAGAACAAGCGCAGTTGCAACTCTGCAAAGACTGCAAATAGGCCATTGGGGCACTGGGAGCTGTACTAAACCCCAATCAGATGATGGTGACAATGATGGCACTAATGCTAATCTAGATCTAATCTAGGAGTGGTAATCTGTACTAACCCCGAGCTGTTCATCCAATAGAGTATCCTAGCCATGGGTGTACGGCTGCGTACAATTAGTATATATGTAAGTTTGCTAAGAGTTTTTCTATGCGTTCTTCTGTCCCAATCCGCATACTGGTTTGTGCTTAAAGAAAGAGAGATAAAAGTCGTTTTGCATGCTATTTGCTAGACGGGTTAAGTAGGACAGTTAATTATTAGCACCAATTAACTCTACGGATAGGGAAGTACTATTAGTGTGGAGCCGTATCTACTGACAGGGAAGCACTAATAGTGTATAGTTGTAAAGTGCTGGATGCATAGCTCCATCACCAGTGTTTACATTTTACATTAAAAAGAATATAAGGTGTGCTTTAATAAGAGTCTAATTAGGCTAAAAGTTTAGCACTAGGATCCATCTCTTTAAACTGTGCTAAAGTCATATTTTTGGATGTGTGAACAGAACAGATAGCGTATGTGTACATACGCATCTTCTTAATCGTATAGTTGAAAAAGAGTTATTTCCTTCGTTAGACTTTATTTTAGTTTATCTTACACATACTGTCGGAGGATAAAACCTCGACTGCGGGAAGTCGGGAGACCCTCTTTTTGAGATTCGGCCAGGGGAGTAGTTATCAGGCGGAGCCGGCGTCAGCGTATATCAGCAAAGCGATGGATGAAGGGTTCGGACCGTCCGAACCGAGAGGATCGCGCGGGGGCCCGAGCTGGAGACAGAAGGGTCCGGACCGTCCAAATCGGGTCCGGACTGTCCGAACGGGGAAGATCGCGCGGGGAAGACGATGAACAGCACGCACAAGGGAGACACGAGGATTATACAGGTTCGGGCCGCCGGAGCGTAATACCCTACTCCTGTGTGTATGCTATGTGGAGGTGAATATGGTTTGAGTGTAACAGGGTGTTCCCGGCGAGCTCAGGAGCTCGGAGCCGAGGAAGAACCATGGCGAGAGTTGGCGATCGAGGACGGGTTCTAGCCAGAGAGTGGTTGCTAATGCCGAAGCTTCTCTCCCCCCTTCGTCGGCTTGGATCCTCTTTTATAGAATCAGGGGAGTCCACAGTGCCGGTACGCGGAGGGAGATATTTTCCGGTGAGTTCTCCTGTTTCCACGTCCGCCTGCGACGCCCACGCCGGAGTTGGAGGAACGTCCCGTCGCCCCTGTCCGCCTGCAATGCCCACGCCGGGGTAGGTACGCAGCGGGCGGTGGAGTCGTGAGGACGCAGAGCGATGTGATGGGTCACACCGCTGAAGTCGAGAATCTCTGACTGCTTGACTTCGGCGCGCGCCCTCGCCGCCGAAGTCAAAAAGCTTCTGAGCGTCGGGTGTATAGTGAATTGAGACCTCCATAGTCAAAAAGCTCCTGACTACGCAGGGAGTGGGCCCACGGAGGGCCGTCCTGGGAGCTCACGTTTGCCCGAGCGGGTGACAGGTGGGAAGCGTCCCTCGGCGCAGGCGCAAGGCGGAGCTCCTTGGTGACCGACATGCAGGCCCCGGACTCGGTCTCAACGCCCGGGTCCGAGGCTGCGGGCCTCGGGTCCGGGAGGGGAGACCTGGGACCGAGGCCGGGGGTCCCGGGCACGCGAATATTCCAGCTCCGTGCCCGGGACGCCTGCCGAGACCGGGAAGATACACTCGGGGCCGGGCGGTGCCCGGGCCCCAGGCACTTAGCATGGTTGGTCGTTTGCTTGTACTGAGCGTAGGCCCCGCGGAAGCCGGCGTGGCCAAAGATCCACGCGTCCCCTCGACGGTGGGACCCCTAGTCCCGTTTCGCCGACACATACCAATATAAATCTTTTTCACTTTAGTAAACCACAATATAACTATCATCCACTTTAATAATTTTTAATATATTTATTTCTCACCTTATTAAATTTTAATATATTTGTTTTATACTTTGGAAAATTTCAATGTAATGACTGTTTTAAAGATAAATTTTTTATGAGGCAAATATCATTAATTAAAAATAAAGTTTTTTTTGAATGGATATAGTAAAAATTATCTCAGCTGGTGACGTCGTGACGAAGATGGCGTCCGTGGAGTTAAGCCGCGACACCTCCCACGGCGTTCCCATCCGCGCCGGCCGGTGAATCGGTGATGGGCGCAGGATGGGGCCGGTGCGTGTGCGTGCGGCCGCAGCGCGCCCCGGGCTAAGCAAGCTGAGCTGAGCTGAGCCCCCACCCCGTAGGCTAGCCTATTTATTTATTCAGTCGCCACTGCCTCCCGAGTGCTCCCTTGTCTGCCTCTTCCTCCTCCACAGTCCCACTGCTTCGCCGCTACTGGAGCGGAAGGGAGCAGAGCTGGGCAGGTACCCATCCCTTCCCTTCCCTACCCTACCCTTTCCCAGCTGCTTGCTGCTCTTCGATTGTATGATTGGGTGTGCTGGTTTCCCTGCCTTAGCATCATCTTCTTCTACTGATTCTTGTTCATTTCTTGGGAAGAAATGGATTGTGTTGTTCTGTAGCGTGGTGTTCTCTTCTCTGATGATTTTGGGGAACAATAGATGCACAGCCACAGAACTACACAAGTGACTGGTTGGGACTGGAGGGTGTTCTTGTTTACTTCGTAGTCTGTGATCAGGCTTAGCATCTTGAACTTATAAAAACATGAACTCGTATGCAAGTATGATGATTGGTGATTCAGAATCCCCTTCCAGGAAGCAAAAGGTTGTGCTTGTCTCTGTTGAGATGGTTTTTTTTAGGATTGTTTAGTGGTCGATTTCTTGGACTTTTGGAGCCACTGGGTGGTTCTTGGTTTAGTACTGCTTCTATCCATGTGCCACGTCAGTGTCACCCACTCGCCCAAGCCTTGGTACAGAAAGAGGATAGGCACAAAGAGGAGGGGATAGTGAAAAGTGGCAGCAACAACTTCTGATCCTGGAGAGTGCGTTGCAGAAATTGAAAACCTTTTATGTGCCTTTTTTTTTATTGTTTTTCCCTTGTCACAAAAGCCAGAAGTAAAAAATCCCCATATGTTGAGGGAGACACAGAGAAACAGAAGTATGAGATTAAATGAAAATCTTGCTACTCGCAAGAACCTACCAATGGAGGAGCGGAAGGTCCAAACAATGTTGCCCGTCCTGTTAAGTTTCTTTGTTTGCTTCGCATTCGGACATGCAAACAAGTGAAACCACAAGTTGCTTTTTTGCTGCTAAAACTTTTGTAACCTGTTCCAGTACCATAATATTGATGAAAATAAACTTGATGCTGACAGTATTACTCTGTTATAATAATTACTTGTTTGATGGACATGGAAAGTTCAGCTGCTCCAAGTAAGTCTGTCTATCCATGATGTCTGAAAATTCAGCCAAGGTATTTCACTTTGTATTAGAAATCACAACTGAATATAGTTTCTAAATTAGTTTTTTTTTTTAAAAAAATATAGTTCCCTGTGACTAATATTACTATGCCATCTATTCATAATCTATGATATTCTAAGTACAGCCTCCGAGATTCTAAGATGTACCTTCGACGGCTAGTTCCTATAATTATGTAATTTGAAACCCTTTTAAAATTATATTACTTTGAAGATTTTTTTTACCTAACAAATCTATCAGTGCTGTTTTCATAGGGCCGATCTAAATAGTTTTATGTATAGTGGTGAAAGACTTGAAGGTGTATTAGATTACCATGCCCATATCAGAATGGCATACATGTGTTAACAGAGGGAATATTAACTGAAAAGAGTACATCTAAACATCAAGCTAGCAGAACTTCCAAGCAATTATGCAGTTAGATACTGATAACATGTTTGTATTGAAACTAAGATGTATGCAATAGTGTTTCTTATAAAAATTTAACAGCTCTAATATATATCATATTAATCTACCCACACTATAATCTAGATCCACCACAATAAGTGTTATGGGTATGTTTTAGCTTTCCTCTAGTTAACGTAGTAATTTATAGAATGATTGTGGAAGCTTCCTTTTAAACTTTTTTTAGAATGTAAACTAGATTACCTGCATTTGATGCATTTGGAAATCTTGAAGACTGGTTATGTACTCATGTAATGACAATGAAAATCAGATAAGTGACAAATACAAAGTAGAGAGTATCTTATCAGAAATTAGTAAAGGAAGTTCCTTGAAAAGGTTTTAGCTTTACAGGAGATGTCTTACTTATTTGCTATCATGAGTGCCTGCGATTCTATTCGGAGAAACTTTAGTCCTCTAATGCTCTAAGATTTGTTGACCGTTCTCCAATAACATCTTGAATAACACGTCGTCGTATTATTTTACTTCTTCAGCCGTTCTTACTTCCTCCATGGAGTTCTAGTGGGGTTAGCTTTTTATATTTCTCAAGATCTTGAAAGACAAAAACATTTCTCTTTTCTGAACTGCTCAGGCAACAGGGGAAGTTTAATCATGTGGTTTTAGGCATTGATCATATTTGGTAGTCCACATTCCTTCACTAGATCGAGGCATCTATTAGTGGATTTCTGTTTTACTGATTAATATTTTCCACTTATTATTATCTTGTTCAGCAGGAGTTGTATACAGCAGACAAGAATCTTGAGTGGTTCAGGTAATTGAGGCAAAAGATGTCTTCTTCAAGGCCTACTCAATGTTCCAGTTCATCCAGCAGGACCCGCCAAAGCTCCCGGGCAAGGATATTAGCACAAACAACTCTTGATGCTGAACTCAATGCTGAATATGAAGAATCTGGTGACTCCTTTGATTACTCCAAATTGGTTGAAGCGCAGAGAACTACTGCACCTGAGCAGCAAGCTCGTTCTGAGAAGGTCATAGCTTACTTGCATCACATTCAGAGAGCAAAGCTAATCCAACCATTTGGTTGCTTGTTGGCCCTTGATGAGAAGACCTTCAATGTTATAGCGCTCAGTGAGAATGCACCAGAGATGCTTACAACTGTCAGCCATGCAGTGCCAAGTGTTGATGATCCCCCAAAGCTACGCATTGGCACCAATGTACGGTCTCTTTTCACTGACCCAGGAGCCACAGCACTGCAGAAGGCACTAGGATTTGCTGATGTTTCCTTGCTGAACCCTATCCTAGTTCAATGCAAGACCTCAGGCAAGCCTTTCTATGCCATTGTTCATCGGGCAACTGGTTGTTTGGTGGTAGACTTTGAGCCTGTGAAACCTACAGAATTTCCAGCAACTGCTGCTGGGGCTTTGCAGTCTTACAAACTTGCTGCAAAGGCAATCTCTAAGATCCAGTCACTGCCAGGTGGAAGCATGGAGGTGCTATGCAATACGGTGGTCAAGGAACTCTTTGACCTCACGGGTTATGATAGAGTTATGGCTTACAAGTTCCATGAAGATGACCACGGTGAAGTCTTTGCTGAGATCACAAAGCCTGGTCTTGAACCTTATCTTGGCCTGCATTATCCAGCTACTGATATCCCTCAAGCAGCCAGGTTTCTTTTCATGAAGAACAAAGTCCGGATGATTTGTGATTGCCGTGCAAGATCTGTCAAGATTATCGAAGATGAGGCACTCCATTTGGATATTAGCTTGTGTGGTTCAACACTCAGGGCACCACACAGTTGTCACCTTCAGTATATGGAGAACATGAACTCGATTGCATCCCTTGTCATGGCTGTTGTGGTTAATGAGAATGAGGATGATGATGAAGTTGGGGCTGAACAACCTGCACAACAGCAGAAGAGGAAGAAACTATGGGGACTCCTTGTTTGCCACCATGAGAGCCCCAGATATGTTCCTTTCCCATTGCGGTATGCCTGTGAGTTCTTAGCACAAGTGTTTGCTGTACATGTTAACAAGGAGTTTGAATTAGAGAGGCAAGTACGCGAGAAGAGCATACTGAGGATGCAAACAATGCTCTCTGACATGCTTCTCAGGGAATCCTCTCCCTTGAGTATAGTATCAGGGACTCCAAACATCATGGACCTTGTCAAATGTGATGGCGCTGCTCTCTTGTACGGGGAAAAAGTATGGCGGCTCCATAATGCTCCAACTGAGTCTCAGATACGTGATATTGCCTTCTGGCTGTCAGATGTCCACAGGGATTCCACTGGCCTGAGTACTGATAGCCTACAGGATGCTGGATATCCAGGAGCTGCTGCTCTTGGTGATATAATTTGTGGAATGGCAGTAGCTAAAATAAATTCCAAGGATATTCTGTTCTGGTTCAGGTCACATACAGCTGCTGAAATCAGATGGGGAGGTGCAAAACATGATCCATCAGACAAGGATGACAGCAGAAGGATGCACCCTAGGCTGTCCTTCAAGGCATTCCTTGAGGTTGTCAAGATGAAGAGCTTGCCTTGGAATGACTACGAGATGGATGCTATTCACTCATTGCAACTTATACTTAGAGGGACGCTGAATGATGCCATCAAGCCAACAAGGGCCGGTAGTTTAGATAATCAGATTGATGATCTCAAACTTGATGGTCTTGCTGAATTGCAGGCAGTGACAAGTGAAATGGTTCGTCTCATGGAAACAGCAACTGTCCCAATCTTGGCTGTAGATAGCAATGGATTGGTCAATGGATGGAATCAGAAGGTCGCGGAGTTGACAGGGTTAAGAGTAGATGAGGCTATTGGAAGACACATACTTACACTTGTAGAGGACTCTTCCGTACCAGTTGTCCAGAGGATGCTGTATTTAGCTTTGCAAGGTGGGTAAATTAGCTATCGCAGCTTTTGTCTATTTGCCCAGTATTTTTTAGGTTTCTACTTATTTTGGCAACTTGATTTATCGAAATTCTTTGGAGTTACTTTTCTAAAAGCAAATGTCAGTGGCTAGCTTGTTATCAGCTACATTTGATTTTCATGCTCTTACGTTAATACTTGATATTCAGCTGCATTGTGGGTTGATTAATTTCTAACATTTCTTTGATTGATTAGGCAAAGAAGAGAAGGAAGTGAAATTTGAGGTGAAAACTCATGGCTCCAAAAGAGATGATGGCCCTGTTATTTTGGTTGTAAATGCTTGCGCCAGCCGGGACCTTCATGACCATGTTGTTGGTGTGTGCTTTGTGGCACAAGATATGACTGTTCATAAGTTGGTCATGGACAAATTTACTCGTGTTGAGGGAGACTACAAAGCAATTATTCATAATCCAAGCCCACTCATCCCTCCTATATTTGGTGCTGACGAATTTGGATGGTGCTCTGAGTGGAATGCTGCCATGACCAAATTGACTGGGTGGCATAGAGATGAGGTGATCAATAAGATGCTTCTTGGCGAGGTGTTTGATTGTAGCAATGCCTCCTGTCTTGTGAAGAATAAAGATGCATTTGTAAGTCTCTGCATTCTTATCAACAGTGCATTAGCTGGTGATGAAACAGAAAAGGCTCCATTCAGCTTCTTCGACCGGAACGGGAAGTATATCGAGTGCCTTCTCTCTGTTAACAGAAAAGTAAATGCAGATGGTGTCATCACTGGAGTATTTTGTTTCATTCAAGTTCCTAGTCATGAGCTGCAACATGCACTACATGTGCAGCAAGCCTCACAGCAGACTGCACTAACGAAGTTGAAGGCTTACTCCTACATGAGACATGCAATCAACCACCCTCTCTCAGGCATGCTTTACTCTAGGAAAGCGCTGAAGAACACAGGTCTGAATGAAGAGCAGATGAAGGAGGTCAATGTTGCAGATAGTTGTCACCGCCAGTTGAATAAGATACTTTCTGACTTGGATCAAGATAACATCACGAACAAGTACTTTTCGTACCAAATATTCTAAGTTACTCTGTTAGGTTCTTGTATTTATTTTCAGCTACCTTCGTTCTTCATCAATTGTCAGACCTAGCAGGTTGACGATGTATCGATGTTGTTCTTATGTGTTTCTATTATCTTCAAGTGGTCGATTTTGTGCTCTCAAATTAAAACAATTTGTTGCACCGAGTCCCTGTGGTTTTACTCATTTATATCGTTAATTATTATCTTCAAATTAATTTCCTGTTGCTGTGTTCACAGGTCTAGTTGCTTGGATTTGGAGATGGTTGAGTTTATGTTGCAAGATGTGTTTGTGGCTGCTGTAAGTCAAGTACTCTTAACTTGCCAGGGAAAAGGGATCAGATTCGCTTGCAACCTACCGGAGAGATATATGAAGCAAACTGTTTACGGGGATGGTATTCGACTACAGCAGATTCTCTCTGATTTCCTATTTGTCTCAGTGAAGTTCTCTCCTGTTGGGGGTTCTGTTGAGGTCTCTTGCAGCCTGACCAAGAACAGCATTGGGGAAAACCTTCATCTCATAGACCTAGAACTTAGGTATGTTAGTCATGATCACATTTGCACGCTTACACTTGTTTCTTTTAAGGTAGTCTTGAAGTATAAATGATGTTTATTACTCTTGCGATCATGTTTTTCAGGATCAAGCACCAGGGCAAAGGAGTCCCAGCAGATCTGCTGTCACAAATGTATGAAGATGACAATAAGGAGCAGTCAGATGAAGGTTTGAGTCTTGCAGTTTCTAGAAATCTCCTGAGGCTCATGAATGGCAATGTCCGTCATATGAGGGAAGCTGGCATGTCAACCTTCATCCTCACCGTCGAACTTGCTTCTGCTCCAGCAAAATAATCATGAAATGGTATGTGAAATAACTTTTAAATAGACTGGTGGAGCCTGCTCAGTTTGTTTTGCTCGAGTCCCACTTCTGAAACTTCGTCTTTGCCTGACTCATACTCTATTTAATCGGTTACGGAGAGTCAAGAGAGTGCCTATTAAACCACTATACCCTATAGCCTTCGATTCATCCATTCTTATACTTTTTTAGCTATAAACAAATTCTTTTTCTACCATTTCTGAAATGCATTGGCTTATGACATCCTCTTAATTTTGTACACTTGTCATTTAATACAGATGAGTACTCAAATATGGTGCATCTAAGTTTCTGTACATTGAGATATATAAAAAAAATTTGTTTCATATATTTCTCTTCCAAACTTCCACTTTTTCAAAGCACTAGTGTAAAGAATCGTGTTTTCTGCTCTTCGTGCAGCGCTCGCACGACGAGGGTGACTTCTCATGCGTAGGATTGGACGTACTTGTAGACTGAAGATTCACTGGCTGCAGATAAACGTTTGACTTACAGAGAAATGGTTGTATGGCACAGTTGGCTATGTACTGCTATCTTTTTCACCATGCTAATGTCAGTATGTAATCTTCAAAGTTTAAGTTACAACAGGCGTGCTAGCTGTTGCCCGCCTAAACTTACTAAGATTGGAATGGAAAACACCAATCTGTTGTACTATGCTCCAGCTGAAAGGCCACCATAGTGGCCTCGATGCTGAGAGTATTCAAGCTACTACATGAATAAAGTATGGTTTGACTTTACTCACTGTGCAAGCTTCAACAAGCAAGTCACAAGCAGATGTACTGGTCTCCACCTTTCTGCACTTGCTGTACTGGTGAATGTTCATGAGCCAACCACCTCCATTGGTGAATGTTCGTGGAACTTGTTTGTTGTTTCTCCTAGCCTGGATGTGCTCGTATTCCACCTTTCTTGGATGATCATTGGTTCTTCTCAGCTGCTGAATCTGTGCAGGAAAATTAGATGAGACAGATGATCAGAGATGAGTCCCTTGCAGAATTGAACATCCAGCGACAGGGACGCACGGAGGTATCTCGAACGACCCGCGCGGCTTTAACACAATCCCGGACCGCCGAAGGCGACGTGCGCCCCGCGGCGGCACGCCGCCCGGAAGTGGGGCGGGGGCGGCCGAGCCGCCACGGTAGTGCCGGCGATCGCCGTCGGGCCACTTACATGGGACGCCCCGCTGATCGAACGGAGAGGCAGGGATGGGAAAAAGTAAAAGCAGAGGCGTCGCGCCCGATGCTCCTTGGCCAAACCGCCGCGCCCACCTCTGCGCGGCTGCGCCCCCTCGCGCCCTGCGCTCCGCCACGTCCCTGTCGTTTCGGCCCAAGGGCCTGGGCTTTTCTTAGCTCGCGCCCGTTCATGCTGAGTGCCGCTGGCCCAGTCCCGCCTAGGCCAGTGCTAAGGCCATTTCCAGTGTAGATTTTATAAGAGTTTCAATCTCATTAGATGAGATACCACATAAGTTTAAGTAATGACATGAATAAATTTTTAAAGATAAAGAAGAAATGAGTTTTATCTAGATAAAATCTAGTATACACACTTATATATGTCTTGGAGACAAAATGAAACCCCGCTGTGACCAAATCGTTTCATCTATATCTTGAAAACGGAAATGAAACTCCACTCTGACCAAATCGTTTCACAACATAATTTAAAAATTATTTCTTTCGTCCTAAAATATAAAGAGTTTTAGAGTTGGATACAGGTACTAAGAAAGTTGTTGTAATGAAATAGGAAATGTTATGATTGATTGAGAAGAGAAAATATGTGAAAAATTTTTGTGGTGAAAGCTTATGATTGGTGCAAAAGAGAATGTAGGTCTAAAAGTTATTATATTTTGGGACAAATTTTAAATATTAAAAGTTGTTATATTTTATGACGGATAGAGTAAATGATATGGCTAGCATATAAAGCTGCGAAATGAAATCATGCATTGAAAGCCTTATTTCATTTATTAACCAAACCTATTTAAGATGATGTGTCACTTTTGAAAACCACAAAATGAAACTCTTCACTAGAAATGGCCTAATGGAGTACCCACAAATGCTTGAGCAGTTAAGCTTTAAGGTGTGCATCTTGATTCTTAGGTGCTATCTAACAGTATCGAAAGAGATAAAAATGCTCGTGTGGATTATAAGGAATACGAAGGTACTTTCTCCGTTCCAAAATATAACCATTTTTCTATGAATCTGAATAACTTATTCAGATTCATAGTCAAAAGTTGATATATTTTGGGGATGCTGAATTTTAACAATTTTTTTGTTTTATTAACATAAACCTAGCCAATCAGATGGAGATGAAACCCAAAAGAAAACCGTTGGGGCGTAACCCTCTTAGCGACGCGCCATATCGGAACCCGGGTATGATGTTAAATGGGCAAGGGCCGGGTCGTCACCCCCGTGACGCGCCGTGTCGTGATCTGGGCACGGTGTTAAGTGAGCAAGGATCGGATCGTCGCTTCCTTAGTGGCGCGCTACATCGGCGCCCAGATGTAGTGATAAATGAGCAAGGGTCTTCACATCTGACTCGACGGGTGCGAAGGGTAAGGAAGCTAGTTGAGCCAACTAGGATTCGTTTAGGTAGTTGGAATGTAGGGTCTCTTACGGGTAAGTTGAGAGAGTTAGTTGATACAGCGTTTAGGAGGCGTGTTAATATCTTATGCGTTCAAGAGACTAAATGGAAGGGTCAGAAAGCGAAGGAGGTAGATAATACTAGCTTCAAGCTTTGGTACACAGGAACAACTGCAAATAGAAATGGCGTAGGAGTTCTGATTGACAAGAGCCTCAAGAACGGTGTGGTAGATGTGAGAAGACAAGGAGATAGGATCATCTTAGTCAAGCTTGTCATTGGTGACATGGTCTTGAATGTAATTAGTGCGTATGCACCCCAAGTAGGCTACAATGAGAGTGATAAGAGACAGTTCTGGGAAGACTTAGATGGTATGGTTAGAGCTATACCTAGTACCGAGAAGCTTTTCATAGGTGGAGATCTCAACGGCCATGTAGGTGCAACAAATGCAGGCTTTGAGGCGGCACACGGAGGTTTTGGGTACGGTAGTAGGAATCAGAGGGAGAGGAAGTCTTAGACTTTGCTATAACTTTTGACCTGATGGTAGCCAACACTTTCTTTAGGAAGAGACAATCCCACTTAGTAACTTTTAGTAGTGGCCAACACTCTAGCCAGATTGACTTTGTCCTCACAAGAAGAGAGGATAAACAGGCATGCCTGGATTGTAAGGTAATACCTGGAGAGTGTGTGGTTTCTCAACATAAGCTTTTAGTGGCTGACTTGCGCTTCCAGGTGCGCGTTCGTAGGGACAAACAAGCTAAGATTGCAAAAACGAAGTGGTGGAAATTGAAAGAAGAGTCGGCAGAGGTTTTTAAGAAAAGGGTTATCGAAGAGGGCCCTTGGGATGGAGAAGACGACGCAAACAACATGTGGAAGAAGATGGCAACCTGCATCCGGGAGGTGGCTTCAGAGGTGTTTGGAGTGACTAAAGGGAGTGGATGCGAACCTAGAGATACTTGGTGGTGGAATGAGGGCGTCCAAAAGGCTATTAAGGAGAAGAAAGAATGCTATAGGCGTTTATACCATGATAGGAGCGTGGACAATATAGAGAAGTATAAGGTGGCAAAGAAGGCAGCAAAGCGTGCTGCGAGTGAGGCAAAAGGGCGGGCTTACGAAGGTCTATACCAACGATTGGGTACAAAGGCAGGAGAGAAGGACATCTATAGGATGGCTAGGGTTCGCGAAAGGAAGACGAGGGACCTCAACCAAGTTAAGTGCATTAAGGACGAGAGGGAGCAGCTTTTGGTAAAGGAGGATGAGATCAAACACAGATGGCAAGAGTATTTTGACAAGTTGTTCAATGGTGAGAACGGGAACACAACCGTTCAGTTAGATGACTCTTTGGATGACACCAATAGGCGCTTTGTGCGGAGGATCCAAGAATCAGAAGTCAGAGAGGCGTTGAAAAGGATGAAAGGGGGTAAGGCAATGGGCCTTGATGGTATCCCAATCGAGGTGTGGAGATGCCTAGGGGATATAGCTATAGTATGGCTAACCGAGTTGTTCAACAATATTTTTCGGTCAAACAAGATGCCTGATGACTGGAGGAGTATATTAGTAACGATCTATAAGAATAAGGGAGACATTCAAAGTTGCACTAATTATCGAGAAATTAAGTTGATGAGCCATACGATGAAGCTATGGGAGCGAGTAATCGAGCACCGCCTAAGAGGAGTGACGCGGGTCTCTATGAACCAATTTGGTTTCATGCCCGGAAGGTCAACCATAGAAGCAATTTTCTTATTAAGACAAGTTATGGAGCGGTATAGGGAGCAGAAGAAGGACCTACACATGTTTTTTATTGATTTGGAGAAGGCCTACGACAAGATACCAAGGAATGTTATGTGGTGGGCATTGGACAAACATAAAGTTCCAACAAAGTACGTTTCCCTCATTAAGGACATGTACAACAATGTTGTGACTAGTGTTCGAACAAGTGATGGTGACACATGTGACTTCCCGATCAAGATAGGACTACATCAAGGGTCAGCTTTGAGCCCTTATCTTTTTGCCTTGGTGATGGATGAAGTCACAAGGGACATACAAGGGAATGTCCCTTGGTGTATGCTTTTCGCGGACGATGTAGTATTAGTTGATGAAAGTCGAGCGGGAGTAAATAGGAAACTAGAGTTGTGGCGGCAGACTCTAGAGTCCAAAGGTTTTAGACTCAGCAGAACTAAAACCGAATATATGGCATGTGATTTCGGCACTGCTAGACATGAGGAGAGGGATGTTAGTTTGGATGGTCAAATAGTACCCAAGAAGGATACCTTTCGATATTTAGGATCAATGCTACAGAGAGATGGAGATATCGATGAAGATGTTAGCCATAGAATCAAAGCGGGGTAAATGAAGTGGCGTCAAGCATCGGGTATTCTCTGTGACAAGAGGGTACCACAGAAGCTAAAAGGCAAGTTCTATAGAACGGCGATTAGACCGGTAATGTTGTATGGTGCAGAATGTTGGCCTACAAAAAGACGACATGTTCAGCAGTTGAGTGTTGCGGAAATGCGTATGCTACGTTGGATTTGTGGTCATACAAGAATGGATCGAGTCCGGAACGATGATATACGTGATAGGCTAGGGATAGCACCAATTGAAGAGAAGCTTGTCAAACACCGGTTGAGATGGTTTGGACATGTCCAGCGGAGACCTCCAGAGGCACCAGTGCATAGTGGAATCTTAAGGCGCGACAATGATGTTAGGAGAGGCAGGGGAAGACCAAAATTGACATGGGAGGAGGCAATAAAAAGGGACTTGAAAGAATGGAATATACACAAGGATTTGTCTTTGAATAGGTCTGCTTGGAAAGCAGCCATTTACGTGCCTGAACCTTGTTTTGCGGCTCCTGTTGGGTTTCAACTCTAGCCTACCCCAATTTGCTTGGGACTAAAAGGCTTTGTTGTTGTTGTTGTTGTATTAACATAAACCTATAAAAGTCTAGTCAAAATTTGTGATAAGCTCCCTAACCGAGTGTGGTGATCCCCTCTCCTAACACTCATGGATATTTTGGATTCGTACTTTACCCACATTTTGGTAGTACCAAAGTTTGGATAAGTTTTGGCACGGTTTCTCAACTACGTTGATTTGACATAATATTACATTCAATCAAAACACACAAGATGTACCATTGAAGTTACCAATAATTTGGTAGGATAAGTTTTGGAATCAAAACAAACCAACCCTCAAGTTCCATGATAAGAGATGCATGTGCTAGTGAAATGTGCTACCACATGTCCTAACCATTTGTGTGAATTCACCTCACAAAATGGATGGGTAAGAGGTGGACATCTCATATACGATGTTAGCTTGATCAAACGGTTAGAATAGTTATCACAAATTAGAGAACTAAATATTTTTCCTTTTTAAGAACTAATGGTTTTGAGGGATGGCGGCTTGTACCAAGGAAAACCATTACTTTAATAAAATTTGTTACGAATCTGCAACTCTGCCATGTACATCTCTACTTCTGTAGTGACCAGAAGTGATACTTCCATTACAAACTTATAACTTACATGAGTGAATTTGTGGTTGCTAATAGTTTAAAAAATTGGAAGAAAATATATGAAAACCCAATATACTTATGCCCATAATAGAATACGCTAAAGTCCCGTTTGAAAGGGTTTGTTAAGAAGATGAGGTTATTTTTCAATTATCATGAGCACACTTACTGAACTAAACAGTGTGGTTTTATAAAATTTCCTATATAAAAGATTTTTTAAAATCAAATAAATTTATTTTTTAAGTTTATAATAATTAATATTTTAATTAATCATATGTATTGTCTGAATGGAACTTGACATTGTTTAGGTACGTGCGGCTTTTTGGCTCAGTCAAAACAGTCCTGTTCGACTGGGCATATTGTTTGGGTTTTTAGGTAGGTGCAGTCGGACATGGTGTATGAAACATGTATGAGAATTGTGCCTGATGCACCTATCGGACGGAGGCTATGATAAAAAAACATCCCACAAAACCAAAAATATGTGATCCAAAAAGCATATCACTTGTGAACCAAAAAATTAAAAACAATACAAGATTCTAATCACCTTTACCGTGGTGTGGATTTCCGAATCCCCGATACATCCAGCCACCGGCAGAGTCCCTGCCCAACCGCGCGCCTCTGTGGACCGTTGTCTTTCCCCCCCTCAACTCAGGGCTCAGGCTGGCCGGCCACGGGACCGAAATTTTGAACGCCCCAACCAATTGGCGGGGCGACGTGACAGAAGCTTATCCTCATCGACGCGATCCCCAATCCCGATCGATCCATCCTCCCCTCCGCCCGAGGCGAAACAGCAACAAAGCCGAAACGCGAGAGAGAAAAGGAAAAGGAAATCCCAGTTGTAATAAAAATCATTCTAGTTTTTTGCCCCTTTCGCTTCTTATTCTCTTTCCGTTCTCACCACGATAGCTGGCGAATGATGGCTGCCTCCAGCCACGCCGGCCGCGCCCTGATCCCCCGCACCCTCGCCTCCACCTCCAATGCTTCCCCGCCGCCGCCGCCTCGCCGCCGCCGCCGGATCCGCACGGCCGCTCCCCGCTCTCGATCTGCCGCGGCCTGGCCCCAGCTGACCGCTCCCCCAGGCCCACGCGCGCGTCCCGTCCCGTTCCATCCCTCCTCTCTCCGTCTGCCCTTGCCCCTCCCCCCTCGGGCGCCGGCGTGGGGTTGGGAGGCGGCTAGGGTTTTCCGCGATTTCGCGCGGGGGATTTCTCGGGCCCGTGCCTGCTTGCTCGGGCTTCCGCGGGCGCCGTCTCGGCTTGGGTTGGGTTCTGTTGTTCTTGTCGTGGGTGCTCGGAGGAGCTGCCGGGCTCGATTCGTGGGGGTTCGACGATACGCGCGGCGCGCGCCGCCGATCTGCGGTTGCTGCGCGCGCAGCATTGGAGGCCTCCCGAGTTGTGGAGGTTCTGAGGCTTTGATTCGGTTTGACTCCGCTGGCTTTGAGCTCCGGCTCCAACAAGGCACCGCCTTTGAGCTCGTCTGGCGGTTTTGGTAAGCATTTTTGGTGGGGTTCTGCCTCTGGGTTAGCTGGTATTGGAGGGAACCATGGCGGAGAACATCGATCTGGTGTTGGAGTTCCTGCGGAAGAACCGGTTCGCCAAGGCTGAGGCTGCGCTCCGTGGGGAGCTAAATGGCCGAGGCGATTTGAACAACGGGCTGACGACGCAGAGGTGTGTGGCGGAGCCCAAGGAGGATGACGAGCAAGAGGGCTCGGAGGTGGGTTCCAATGCACCGCCGAGAGGTGCTGCGTCAGTGAGGAGCGCGGACTCGTCAAGGGAGTTTATTGTGAAGGAGATTGATGTTGGTGGCCTGCCGAATGGGTCCGATGGGAGGAAAGGGCTGGGGACTGGCCTGGCTCAGGAGAACAATACGGGGGATCTGTATCCTTGGAATTTTAGCATTGCAAACAGCACTATGGAGCAATTGGCAGAACTGTTGGTGTCGGAGGAGGTGCCAAGACATCGGCGTGGTGCAGTTGTAGCTGAGAAGAGAGATCGTGGTGTTGGGACTGAGCAGCCTGGTCCTGTGCTTGAGCAAAAGGTTTCTTTTGGAAGAGGAAAGGGGAAAGTGGATGTTGCAGGGAGAAATGAAATAAATGAACCAGGCCATTCCAGGGATAAAAATCTTGTTCCAGAAAAAGAGGAGCTTTTGAATGGATGTACAGTTAAGACAGTGCTTCCATTCCCTGCAGAAAATCCATCATCTAGTTACCATACTGCACACCATGATGGAAATGAGAGGAAAGACGCTAAGAAAAGCATTGATGCAGACTGTGTTGGAAAAGCAGCTAAGGTGCAGCTCGATGAGGGGAATAGGCAATATTACTTGGGGAAGTCCCAGGAGAACACAGACCAGGTTGCTAACCGTTGCTTCGATCTGCAGCTTATTGGAGATAATCAACGTGAGGAGCTTCCAAAGTTACCTCCTGTGAGGCTCAAGTCTGAGGACAAGCTAGTTAATATGAACTGGGAGGAAAAGGTCAACCACAACGGGTCAGGAGCCAAGCACCCTAGTGCTGACCATGCCTTTATGATTGGGTCTTATCTTGATGTTCCCATTGGGCAAGAAATAACATCATCAGGTATGTCAGTAACGTGTTTAATGTTCACATGGAAACATAATCTTTTACGTAGAACACAAGGTGGATATCGAATAGATTCAACCTTACTTAAGCAACACAATACGTTGCTCCCAGTTGTCTGCTTTGGCTTTTAATATGCCCATCTTACATCAAATTATCTATAAAACCTACCACATAATGTTTTACCTGCCCCATGGAACTGATATTACTAGTGAAACTAGGATGCATGACTGAAGTAAGAAAAAGAATAGCGGTAATGACTCCCAGCATATAGAGTATTGAATATGATTTGTTCCTTCTATTGTGTGAAAAATATTGATACAATGATTTTAAAGCTAGTTTAAATGTGTTCTATTTTTCGATGTGTGCAAATTCCCAAAAATTGTACAGAATTTGAAATATCTTACGACTTGAGTATCTCTTTGGAACTTCAATGAACTTGTAAGTCTTGTGTTGCCTGCAAAAATATTTGTTCTAGAACCATTATTCTTTTTCTGTAAGCTATGCAGCTGTATTTCATGTTAGTAACTCTCCTAGACCTGGATGTTTTCTGGACTAGAATTTTTGACACTGGTTCTGCAGGACACAACTTGAAATTAGCTATATCTACATGTGTGATTTGCATCATATGTATTAGGTGGTACCGTCTAAGGACAACAGTTGAGCAGTCTGCAGGATTGATTTCTTTTGTTGCAGGTTTTGCATCAAGAAAAAACAGCACATTTTCTGACCTTGTAAAATAATGAGTGTCTTGGTATCATTAGTTTGTTTTATTTTTACTCAAGTAGCTGTAAATGCAGAAGCAACATGTATACTTGCTATGGTCATTGGTTTTCGTTGAATGATACATAATTACATCACTTTTGTTGGGCTCTTAATTAGGCCTTTTGAGGTAACAGATGTGAGCAAATATGGTATTTTCTTTACTGAAGTTTCATGGGCACTTATAGTTTCGAGCATGTGTTCTTCCTTGCATAGTGTGAAATATTTAGCAATAGCCCTGATGTCACAACATTCTGTTTGTCCTTTTGACCTTGGCTTTCCTTAGAGGAATATTTGACGATGGTTTATGCCTTTTCTAGTTAATGTGCTCGTTTATGTTCTATGAGAGTTTTTATAACTATTACTAGGTTATAATTTCATCTTTTGACAATACAGACATGCAAACTTTTAAATACTGAAATTATATCATATTGTTTTTCATGATTCATAGCCTCTCTAATGTGTGATGCTACATAAGTTTTTAACCTTGAACTTTATATTTATAAATTCAGGTGGAAGACGCACAATCGGTAGTAGTTGGCTGTCTGTCAGTCAAGGTATTGCAGAGGATACTTCTGACTTGGTATCGGGCTTTGCAACAATAGGTGATGATTCACTTGAATATCCAAATGAATATTGGGATTCTGATGAATATGACGACGACGACGATGTGGGTTACACCCGACAACCAATTGAGGATGAAACCTGGTTTCTAGCACATGAGATTGACTATCCTAGTGACAATGAGAAGGCAACTGGTCACACAGGTGGGCCTGATCGGCATGATCGTCCTACAAAGGATGATGATGATGACCAATCGTTTGTTGAGGAGGATTCTTACATATCTGGTGAACAATATTTTCACGGGAAGAACATTGCACAGATAGGTACTTCGGAGGGGCCAATGAGGCATGGGATTCCTGATAATGATATGATTGCTCAGTACGACGGCCAACTTTTGGACCCAGAAGAACTAAATTTGATGCATTCAGAACCAGTCTGGCAGGGCTTCGTTTCACAGAACAATGAATTAGGCATGTTAGGAAATGGGAAATTCCTTAATGATTCTGAACGTCCTCATCCTGATGACCCATTTGTGGAGGATGATCAGCATGGCTCGGTTAGGTCAATTGGTGTTGGCATTAGCAGTGATGCTGCTGACATTGGCAGTGAAGTGCGTGAAAGTCTGATTGGAGGAAGCAGTGAAGGAGATATAGAATACTTTAATGAAAGTAATCTGAGTGTTAGTGGAAAAAGGAATTCTCAGCAAGAACCAGAAAAGAAAAGAGTAAATGCGAAAGGAACAAAACAGGAACAATCGAATTATGTTGATAATCAGAAGGGCATTTTGCCACCAGGAGCAGCATATGCTGACGGTGGGTTCTCTTTTCCTCCACCATTGCATAGTGGAAAAAGTGTGGAATCTGATGTTAAACCGTTATGGTCAAAGAAGGTTGATATGTATTCCATCAATGATCCTGATGACTGTCAAAACTGCATGGTATCAGATGATATGCTTGCCACATGGAGGAAAAAGAATAGTGAGTCTTCCCTAAGGAGCTCTCGAGATGAAATGGCTTCTGATGTTGTTAGGTCAAGAAATTCAAGTGCATCATCTGCTTTGAATAATACTTATGATGAAGTAGATGACACAATGAATGCTCGGCATCACAAGCTAGACGATGCACAAGAAGAAGACACCGGAACCACTTTGGATGATGAGGAAGCAGCAGCATTGCAGGAGCAAGTAAGGCAGATAAAGGCCCAGGAGGAAGAATTTGAAACTTTTAATCTGAAGATTGTGCATAGAAAAAACAGGTGATCTTTTTCTGGTCCTTAATTACTCTTTATTTCTTTATTAGTTCATTTGGATTAAAGCATAAAAATGAAATAGTAATACACAGTTCCCTATCATGCTTGGTGTTTATGTTTACAGTGGAACAGCAACAGTTCATTTATTTATCTCTAAAGATTTTTTTTTAAAATTCTGACTTTTGTCCTGTCAACAATATAACAGAACTGGATTTGAAGAAGACAAAAACTTCCATGTTGTTCTCAACTCTGTCATTGCTGGACGTTACCATGTCACGGAGTATCTGGGTTCAGCAGCATTCAGTAAAGCTATACAGGCACATGATTTACACACAGGAATGGATGTGTGTGTTAAAATCATAAAAAACAACAAAGATTTTTTTGACCAGAGCCTTGATGAGATCAAGCTCCTGAAGTATGTCAACAAGCATGACCCTGCTGACAAGTACCACCTTTTACGTCTGTACGATTACTTCTACTATCGGGTAAATCTGATATTTTGTTCTCTTTCAATCCTTTCTTAGTGCCATTTAGTTCCCATAAAGCATTGAGTTTGTCACAATATTTCTATGTTAGGAGATGACATATTTATAAATATATAATGTCATCGAGTTTACTGAAGCATCACTCATTAGCATTGCATTGTGGTACATTTGATATTTCCCTTTTCTATACATTTGTTATACTTTCCCTAACTGTTAAGTTGAGGGCTTCCTAGGCCACTAACATAATTTGGCATTTAATATGCAGAGGTATGCCTAGCCCTAGTTAACACTAACTGTTGCTAGAAAAATTCATCTGTTGAACAATGACTATAAACCTTCTGGCCTGGTTTCTTGACCATTATTCCTGGCCTTTTTATGTAGGCTAACATGTCATAGTTTGACCCTTCTATGTAATCCAGGACAGAGATTCTTCTACAGATCAGTCCATTAAACTGGCTGTATCAATGCTTGTGAAATCAAAGCAATTATATCTTTTAACGGAGTCTATCATGTTTGGTTGGTGTATCAATTATCGCAAGCATTATTTGAATGAATTTTTGTTGTTAGCGTGTGTAGTTCTGCAAGTTTTACTTATCTGCCATAATGATGATCTGAGACTATTCTTCAAGTTTATCCATTAGGACTGTCTGATATCTTTCAAATTTATGTCATAACATCCTATAACAAAGTTTTATGTCTGTTGTTGTAGTCCTTATTTCAAGTATTTGTTTGCAGGAACATTTGCTTATAGTCTGTGAGCTTCTGAAGGCAAATTTATACGAATTTCAAAAGTTTAACAGAGAATCAGGAGGCGAGGTTTATTTCACGATGCCAAGACTGCAGGTATTACTAGCTTATGGGATGCAGTAATGGTGATCTAATGTTTTTACTCTCAGTAAGTGTACATGATATACCAATTTTTCATGACAGTAATTGTTCTTTTCCTTTGTGTACCCCTTCTGCAGTCGATAGCTATTCAGTGTTTGGAGGCACTGCAGTTTTTGCATGGACTTGGTCTTATACATTGTGATCTGAAGCCGGAGAACATATTGGTAAAGAGCTACAGCAGATGTGAAGTAAAGGTCATTGACCTTGGCAGTAGCTGTTTTGAGACGGATCATCTATGTGCATATGTACAATCACGATCTTACCGTGCACCCGAGGTTATTCTGGGTTTACCTTATGACAAAAAAATAGATATGTGGTCACTTGGCTGTATACTAGCTGAACTTTGCACTGGAAATGTAAGTGGTTACTGCAGTTCTTACCTGTTAAAACCTTGCATATCTTTGGCTATTTTGTTAATGCATATTTCATAGTGCCATATGACACTACTAAAACAAAAAGGAGACCTGTCTTTCTGCACATATATCCCTGTGTTTTTCTTTTTATATGATCTCTATCATAGATAGATACATTTATTGGTCCAACGAAAGGGTGATTAGAAAACTATGCAACTCATTAACAAGTGTATCTAGAATTTTCTTTTTTGATGTTAGCAGTCAATGGTTATATTCATCTATTTACTGTTATACACATACAGAATATGTTAGCTCATCTTGGTTCACAATAATATATTCTTCTTCAGGTTCTTTTCCAAAATGATTCTCCTGCAACTTTACTTGCACGTGTGATTGGCATCATTGGTTCGATAGAACAAGCTATGCTTGCGCAGGGACGTGAAACATACAAATATTTCACCAAAAACCACATGCTGTACGAAAGAAATCAGGTTTGAACTCTTCTGTAGATGGTTTTTTTTGCTTTCCCTATCACACACATGTAACTGAATTTTAGCAGATGCATCCTTAAATTTTAGCCCTTCTGTAATAATCTTTCAATTCAATGTTCCTCAGGAAAGTAACAGACTGGAGTACTTGATCCCCAAAAAGACATCCTTGCGGCACCGGTTGCCCATGGCTGATCAAGGTTTTATCGAGTTTGTTGCATACCTTCTTGAGGTAAATCCAAAGAAGCGACCTAGTGCCTCAGAGGCGTTGAAACACCCATGGCTTTCTTTTCCATACGAGCCAATATCTTCATGACACGGTTGCTATTGGATGGCGATGTTTTCAAGCACTATACTGAGTGCCTTAACATTTTCTCTTGGCACTAAGCACCATGAAGTTTTGATTGAACAAGATGAAACATGTTCTACCACGACCTGCCCACAGCACGACCAAAAGTTCAAATGTCATGAAGTGTGCTGCTGCTGCTGCTGGTGGTGGGACGGTCCTCAGCCCCCTGTACTACCAATGCTGCCCTGTGTTGTGATGTAATATAACCTTCGGTTTTGTCAGTTCTTGGCCCCAGTGTAACAAGCCATTTGGTTAGATACTTTTCCGACCCCATTTTTAGGAATAGGGCTGTCATGTTGTACATGGTGTTTTTATTGTTGAACCATGTGCCTTGTCGTGCACTTGAATTTGTGGTTCTAACCCATTCTTCTGTACATCTCCGCACCACCAGGTGCTTAGGACATGCCCCTCCAGGCTTGTTTTGCCGAGAAGCGTACCGGGTTTACACTTTGCTTGCCTGTTCTCTTATGAGTCCTTCACATGAGCCGGTGCTCCTTGTCGCCCGTATGGTTTTTCTTCTTGAAATTAAGGTAGAATTGGCTTAAATTTTCCATCAATTTTCAACCTTGTCAAACTGTCAAGGCGCTCTGCGTACAGCCGACTTTGTGTGAGTTACGTCCGCCTCGTGCACAGCTGCACCTGCACGCGTCAGGCCAGCAGCCGGACATGACGTTGCGTGCGTACGCGCCTGGTTACTGTTTCTTTTGCGTGGACGATAGCCTCATCAATCATCGAAGTGCTTGCGCCGCGGCACGGAAGTCATCTACTTGTGTGAGCAGTAGACTGTAGGGTTAATTTGATCTAATTTTAAATTTATTATATTGAAAAAATTATCATTACTATTTATTATACTAGCTTAGTGTCACTGATATTTTTTAAAATTCGAACCGTGTTATTTTATACGTCATTAGACCATTTTTTATACCGTATTTTCGTATGGACCAAAATATCCCTAGCTATTTTTTTTCCCCAGTTATTCGTCATACCGGCCGTAAGGCAGCTTTTGAATAGGCTTATAAGCCAGACTTATGTGCCATACGTAAAACAATGCCGCACATAAAATAAGATGTATCATTAACGTATGATTAATTAAATATTAATTGTTATAAACTTAAAAATAATTTATTTGATTTTTAAAAATACTTCTATATAAAAAGATTTTAAAAAACACATTATTTAGTAGTTTAAAAAGTATATATATAATCTCAAAATATAATAAGTTTTAACTACCAGATAGCTCTAGATATATATTTAGTAGCTAAAAGTTGCTATATTTTAGAGTAAAAAAGAACGGTGCCAAAGTGTATCTTGCAACTGCGGCTCATTCATTAAATCGTGTGTCGCCGATGATTGGGCCGTGCACACAGAATTTATAGTGGAACAAAAATTCGTCGATCGCCTAGCCAGCCCAGATGCTGAATTTTTTTGATTTTTAGATTTATTTATTAAAAGATTTGCAAAAATAGATTTTCGTTTCAAAAAATTGCAAAAATAGACTCCCGCCGCCCTCTGGGAGGGCGATTTTTAAAAATCGCCCTCCCAGGGGCGATTTTATGACGTGGCTGACGGCCGTTGGCCCCCCCGCCGACGGCCGTCAGCCATTTTGCAGGCGGCCCCCGGCCTCCCAAAAACCGCCCTCTCAGAGGGCGGCAAGGGGGCCGCCTGCAAAATGCGCCCGGGGGCCGGCCATTTTACAGGCAGCCCCCTTGCCGCCCTCTGGGTGGGCGGTTTTTGGCTTGCCGCCCAACTAGAGGGCGGTATTTAGCGTTAATATAGTCCGGACCCTATCCGGACAGTCCGGACCAATATTCCGAAAAAAAATAAAAAATTGATTTAAAAAAATTAATTTTCGAAATCAATTTTTATGTGACTACCGGCTGCCGTCACTATTTCCTAGGCGCATACTGTCGCCGCTCCCTGGCCGTGCCATCCTCACACAGTAGTTGCATCGTTAGTTGGATATCAATAGGTTTGTATGATAGTTAATGTGTGTTTAGTTGTCACCGCTCGGAATGTACTTTCGTCGTGAAGTTGACACTCGAAAATTCATATTTTTGATCAGATTCGTCAGAAACGTAGATCGTGAGGAATACGTCGTTTGATCGATGAGCGTAAACGAAGTAAAGTGGTTTCATCAGGAAACGTAGAATTAATAAAACGTTATATACAACAGACAAACTATTACAGACACAAAGTACTACGGGCCCGGACCGTAACCTCTAGGCCTCTTCGACTTCCTACCCTGCGCTCGCACCTGTCCCTGGGAGTACCATCTCCAAGTGGCAGTGCAATCCACTGGCATCAGTTCCCAAAAAAAACCTTCAACTACACGACTGACTACTACATATAAGGTTATTCCGCTGAGCTGAGGGTCCAGTCGAAACCCTCGCATCAGCCAGTTGTATACTGATCCAAAACTTCTCTCAGCTGGCCTATCAATACCCTTAGCCGTTGAACTAAACTCCGACAGATCTACACCGTCTGGACCATATCTCACATTCCCTTGCCCGTGAAATAACTGAAATATCACCTTATTTGACATATCTGTTGATGAAAAATATAGTTAAACTAGGTACCAACATCCTCCTAACATCTAAAACCGTGTATTCCAGATTTTACAAGTAACATCTGTACAAAAAATAAGTCATCTAACAGATTAACTAAAAACTACAGATCTATATAGTACTATACACGTAACTAGTACATTACTACATTAATTCTTACATACAAATAGAAATTGCAAAGGAACAATGGATTTTACCTGCTGGCAAATCAGCAAACGGGCAGAGCTTCGCTGCTTTCGCCCTCTCAGCTCTCTCCTATTTTTTTTTCTAATTTGAGTGAATTTTATGACTTTTTTGAGTCTGGGAGGGGGGTTTTATAACCGGGGGATAAAAACCGCCCTCCCATAGGGCGGCAAGGGGGCCGCCTGCAAAAAACCACCCTGCAAATGGGCGACTTTGCAGACGGCCCCCCGGGAGCCAAAAACCGCCCTTTCAGAGGGCGGTTTTTGGGCACATTTTGCAGGCGGCCCCCTTGCCGCCCTCTGAGAGGGCGGTTTTTGGGAGACCGGGGGGCCGCCTGCAAAATGGCTGACGGCCGTCGGCGGGGGGACCAACGGCCGTCAGCCACGTCATAAAATCGCCCCCTGGGAGAAAATCGCCCTCCCAGAGGGCGGCAGGAGTCTATTTTTACAATTTTTTGAAACAAAAATCTATTTTTGCAAATCTTTTAATAAATAAATCTAAAAATCAAAAAAATTCCCCAGATGCTACTGCAGACTGCAGCAACGTAATGAAGAGAAATGCATTCAATGCTGACGGCTGACGGCTCCGCCATGCTAGACTCGTTCGCGCTCGCCGGCAGCCGATCGAGTCCACTTCGGTGCCGCAAAATACCAGTAGAATACCGAGTGAGGGACAAGGTATAGCTAGCTGTTCCCCTCGGTCCTACTCGTACTCAGCAGCGGAGTAGTATCAGTCCAAGTCGTTTCCAGTGTGCCGTCGCTAGTTGGTCGTCTGCGTCCCTCCGCCATGATGGAACGTGTCATGCACGCGCATCACAGAACGGTCTCGCTTGGCGGGAGCACAGGGCATCGGTTGTTTTACGGTGCTGTCACTCTCCTCTCGTTGCATTTTTTCCTCCTGTTTTACGGCGGACGAACCAACAAATTTAATTTCCAGGCGTGCGTACGCGACGAGCTCCTTGAGCATGTCTTTTGCAGTCCGGTGGAAAATTATTAAGGGCCGTTTGGTAGAGCTTCTAATTTAGTGATTCAGTGATTTTGATTCTGATTCTTGCTGAATCAGATACTGAAGAGAATCGGAATCAGTACGATTAGGCGTTTGGCTAAAAACATTAGCTCTAGATTCTAATAGGAGAACTTTCAGATAAATTGTCTATACTACCCCTGTATTAGCAAGAGATTTATATATACTTCCATATAAATATACTGCTACTCACTAAAAAATATATATATTACTGCTCACTATTGTCTACTTGTTATTTAAAAAAATATGAGAGACACTGTTCTCTAATTGTAGTCTAGAAAAAGAAATAGAAGACACTGTTCTACTATTCTATTCCATTTATTTTTTTAAACAGCAAGCGAAGAACAGTGTCTTCTCGGGGCACTGTTCTATACTTGCTCTTTAAAAATAAGAAATGGGAGAGCTCACTGGATAAGGGAGGCCGGCGTCAGCGCGCGAGGCCGGAGGGCGGCAGGGGAGGCCGAGGGCGGCGTCGGCGCAGGAGGCCGGAGGGCGACAGGGGAGGCCGAGGCCGGCGTCGGCGCGTGGGAGGCCAAAGGGCGGCGTCGGCGCGCGGGAGGCCGGGGGCCGGCGTCGGTGCGGGAGGCCGGAGGGCGGCAGGGGAGGCCAAGGCCGGCGTCGGCGCGTGGGAGGCCGAGGCCGGCGTCGGCGCGGTGGAGGCCGGAGGTTGGCGCCGGCGCGGGAGGCCGAGGGCGGCGTCGGCGCGGTGGAGCCGGAGGGCGGCAGGGGAGGCCGAGGCCGGCGTCGGCGCGTGGGAGGCCGAGGTCGGCACCGGCGCGGGAGGCCGAGGGCGGCGTCGATGCGCGGGAGGCCGGGGGCCAGCGTCAGTGCGGGAGGCCGGAGGGCAGCAGGGGAGGCCGAGGCCGGCGTCGGAGCGCGGGAGGCCAAAGGGCGGCGTCGGCGCGCGGGAGGCCGGGGGCCGGCGTCGGTGCGGGAGGCCGGAGGGCGGCAGGGGAGGCCGAGGCCGGCGTCGGCGCGCGGGAGGCCGGAGGGATGGGACGGACTGGGGGGTATACCCCAGTGGCAGGTGGGTAATTTTTGCAAATTGTTGTGGGTATTTTCATTTTTGGTTCGTTGGATTCCCACGAGAAGCTGCCTTTTGTCCGATTCTCTATTCATATGTAAATTTGGGAATCACTGTGAATCGATTCGACTGAGAATCAGAATCATTTTTGCCTGTTTGGCTCAGCTCTAATTGATTCGACTGAGAATCACCCCTGAGAATCCCTACCAAACGGGGCCTAAGCTGTACTGTTTCTTCCAAAATCCAGGTACAAAATAAGAAATTGTTGATTTCTAACAAAGCTCTACAGTTCTTGTTTTAAAAAAAAAATTGGCGCAACCTTCACCCATCAACGTGTGGGATTACCGTCAGCCTCCCGAGGCACTGTTATATTCTTTTTAGCTTATTCACTAAATTATTAAAATAGATTATTTGCTTTATGTTTTAAAAAATATGTTTTCTTAAAACTTTCTTGCACTGTATTATTTGACTTTAAGCTATTTGTTAATTTTATTTCTAAAATATTTAATTTATTTTTATAATTAAATAGATAATTCGTAATAAAAATCCGTTCAAAACGTGCCTTAGTTGCGTAATTAAACACGTGCGTGATGTACAAGGTGATGGACGTGCATGCGTACGCGTGTTCCACCGAAGAAACATCTAAAAAATGCACGCGTACGTGTTCAGTGCCACTCTACACCGTTAACACGATGCTCATTTCAGTTTCGTTAAAGGGTAGAGTAAAACGTGCTGCTCCCCCAAACGCAGCCTACAGCTAGAAGACCAAGCAAAGCAGGGGAGCAAAATGAGCAATAGACGACAACAGCGGCACGCCTCCCCCCGCGAGATTATCTGTACCGACTACACCCCGAGAGGCCGAGATACCCACCTCACCCACTATCGAATTTCACTGTGACTTTTCCTATTATGGAGATGACGTTTTAACTTCAAAGTACTTCCTCCGTTTTTTTCAATTGATAACTTTGACCAGAAAGTTATTTCTAAATACTTGATATTATACGAAATCTAAAATTCAATTTTTCATTTTATTCTTATAATAGTTATTATATTAGAACCTATATTAATTTAAAATTTTCTTTATTTATCTAACTAATACTATATAATATTCTAAGAACAAAATAACTAAAACTAGGGAATATAATTATTGTCCAGGTGCATGGAGAAGGGAGTACTAACTACTCCTAGGTAGGAGACGTTAACCTAATCGGGATGGCTGCTCTGAGCCTGAACCAGCAGGTACAATCGTATATGCTCCCGAAATTTCTAGACCCGACCGCTCCCGCCCGTCCGCTTCCGCACCAGTGACACCACGACCCACACGAGACGACGACGCCCCGATCCGATCGCCCGATGCGAACGAGATAAAGGGACAGCGACCGGTCGGTCGCTCCCCACCTCCCCGCCTCACACTTCCACCATGGCCCCACCACTTCGACCCTAGCTTCCCGTTGCGGTGGGCCCCACTGCCGCTCCCTCGCCGCCACGCGTCCCTCCCCGCCTCAACCCCCGACCTCACGTTCCGAGACCGCCACGTGGGCCCCACACACCCCGCCGCGGCGAGACGAGGCAGGTGGTGAGGTGGCCTCTCGTCTTTGCCTTGCCGCCTCCGCCTCCGCCTCCGGGGGGCGGCTATAAAGCGGACCGTCTCCACCGCGGCGGGCGAGACGATACCTGCGGGATTTTTTTTCCTCTCTGGGTGTTTTTTTTTCTTTTCTTGGAGCGCCGATTAATGCGCGGAGTTTTGAATTTTTCTTCGTCTTCCTCGTTGCGCTGCGCGAGACGAGGCGATACGGCACCAAGCATATGGTTCCGGGCCTAGGCGGCGGGGATAATTCGATTGGCGAGGAGGCATCGCGCTTTTCTTTTCTCTTTTGAGGGTTGAGTGATTCGCTTTTCCTCGTTGTCGCGGCGGTTGGAGGATTCCGCTGGAGGAGGAGTCCATTTTTAGGGCGGTGACGGCGCGATCGATCCGGGATTGGGAGGCTTTTCTAGGGCGGGAGCGGCAGCGGCGACCACCACCACCACGACCAACGACCCCGCGCTCGCCCTGCGTCACCGCGTTCGTGAAGGAGGAAGAGGCGGAGGAGGAGGTGTGAGGAGGATGGCAGGGAGCATGCAGGCCGCGGAGGCGGCGGGGCGGCTCAGCGCGCTGCTGTCGCTGCTTGCGCTGCGGCGGCTCCTCGCCCTGCTCCAGCCGGTCGCCCTGCTCCTGCTCCTGCCCTTCCGGTGGCGCGCGCGGCCGGGCGCCCTGGCGGCCACGGCGGCGGACGCCGTGGCCGCGTCGGCGTCGGCGGCGTCGAGCGGGAAGAAGGGGAAGGCCGTCGTGCTGCGGGTGCCGGCCGGGTCGCCGATCGTGGCCGCGAGGCGGCAGGCGTCGGCCCGCCGGGAGGTGGCCATCCGGCGGGCTCGCGAGGCCGGCCGGGAGTACGAGCTCATCCCCACCCAGCGCGGCGAGACGCTGTTCACGCAGTGCTGGTGGCCCCACGCATCCTCCTCCACCATTAAGCCAAGGTGAGAGAGACGACGACCTTCCGTGAAAGGGATGAATCAAATCCAGGGGACTCCCACTCCCACACGTGCACGCAAAATTTTGTTCCTATCTATATCATTTGACAAAAAGGTCTCATCTGGTGTTATTGTGTTTTGACCACTTGTGCGTTGATTCTTCTGCAGGGCGCTGGTCGTAGTCATGCACGGGTTGAACGAACACAGGTAAGAATTACTTCAGTTCCTTTCTGTTACTTAAAATTGGTGGTGTTGGTGGTTTGTCTGTCTGGTAGTTGATGGTTGGCCTACCTTTGATTCGTGTTGCAGTGGGAGGTACGATCATTTAGCTAGGAGGTTGAACGACATCGGTATCAAGGTTTATGGGATGGATTGGACTGGTGAGTCTTTGTGCGACGCTTTTTGCTTATGCAACTGACTATTTATGAGTGTTATGTGTTCATTTTCTGTAGTGCTGACTGCGAACTTTACTAAACAAATAGCTACCGATACATTTACTGGCCTGAGTACACTAGAAATGAATAAGTAGTCAGCAGAGAATTGGGTGATTGGATGTTCACATGAGGCTTCAGAATTCACCACCATTTCAAGAACATGATGTATCTTCCAAGTTCTGAATGAATACATGGTTTTAAGCCTTAATGCCTGCTGAAAATATTGTTATGGCCTTGGTAAAGTACGGATAGTTGGTCACTTGGTCCATAGCCTGGGGGGGTTAGGTTGGTTTGTTTTGATGGGCTACTTGGTAGGGCCAAAGCTTGGGCAAGTTTTGGCACTAGAAAATTTTGGTAAAGATGTGTTTGGTTTGATGCTAAAATTATGTTATTGTGAGATGAATATATGGGTATTATTGAACTTTTTGTAAGGTAGTATTTTGATGGAGTGCTTAGTTTGGTTAGTCCTAATGGTGTATCAGCTCCTGATCCTGCTTGAGCATCTTAAAATCCCAATGGTTCAAAACTACTAGCAAAGAGAGGAAAATGGCACGTTGACTGATTCTCTCTCCCTTTAAGGAATATGCAGAATCAGCTCCTAATCTCTCTTGAGTATCTTAAAATCCCAATGTTTCAAAACTAACAGGAAAGAGAGCAAAATGGCACGTTGACTGATTCTCAGGAATATGCGGATGTAGGGTACACACTACAATTTAAACATCATTTAACAATTCCACTTTACCGATTTCGCTATGGCCAGTTTACCATCACTCCTATTTGAAACCAGACATCTAAACTGGTACCTTCAATTTTCCACTTTGTTTCATCTGTATTTCGTACCTTACTTGGAGTACTTAGACATGTAGCTGCAATATTCTAGTAAGAGAATCCGACAATGGGCTATCTGGTATTCAGAATTTGTCAAATTTATATGGGCCAAATTGGTGTTCTGTAATCAACTTTGATGAGTTTTGGTAAAATATTCACTATGAACTGGGCTTTTGGTTTTTATGATAGGTCCACTGGTCTTTCTAACCTACATACTATTATACAGGTCATGGTGGAAGTGATGGTCTTCATGGATACGTGCAATCTCTTGACCTTGCTGTCAATGACTTGGTATGAGCAATTGAACTACTCCCTCCGCCCAAAATATAACAACTGTTAGCATTCAAAATTTGTCTCAAAATATAACAACTTCTACACCTACATTCTCTTTTCAACCAATCACAAACTTCCACCACTAAAGTTTTCCACCTACTTCCACTTCTCAACCAATCATAGCCTTCCTCTATTTAATTTCACCAGCTTCCTTAATACCCGTGCCCATCTCTAAAACTTATATTTTGGGATGGAGTGAGTGCTTTTTTTTGTCGTGTCTAAGATCACCTGTATAAAATCTTATTAAAATATTTTTGAATGTAGAAAATGTATCTCAAGAAAGTTTTAGCTGATAACCCTGGTCTTCCATGCTTCTGTTTTGGCCACTCAACTGGTGGAGGCATCATTTTGAAGGTAACATCATATGGTACCATACGAATTGTACAAGTATGGTGTTCAGTTCTACATTAGCATGTACTTGTGAGTGTACAAATGCATATGTTTAAATTTGTCGGTGTTTGTTTGTTATTGGTAGGCTGTGCTTGATCCAGAGGTAGAGTCTTGTGTTAGTGGGATCATCCTGACATCACCAGCTGTTCGTGTTCAGCCTGCCCATCCAATCATAAAGGTATGCTGATGGTCAAATTTTAGATTTTTCTGGAAGCAAATACATGGAGTTCATTGGTTCCTCCTCTTTTTAATTATCTTATTGTTATCGATGGGCTATTCATGATCAACCGAGCTTATAGTTATATATATTCCAGTTTTGACACTGTTCACCTTTTTCTTATGATAAAACCCGGTACATAGTACGTCCAAATAGCACAGGCATAGTTTCCATCATTCTGATTGGTGAGGGTGCTAGTGAGAGAACAGTTGCTAATTTCTAGTTTCTTTTTTAGACTGGAGTAGTATGCATGGAACAGTTACTATCTTTTGTAGACATCTCAGAAATATTTTCTCTCACCTATTTGTAGGTCATGGCCCCAGTTTTTGCACTCATAGCGCCAAGATACCAGTTCACAGCTTCACACAGGAATGGGCCACCGGTATCGCGTGACCCTGAAGCCCTGAAATCTAAATATTCAGACCAGCTTGTATTCACCGGTTCCATCCGGGTTAGAACAGGCTACGAGATCCTACGCCTGACGTCGTATTTGCAACAGCACTTGCATAGAATCACTGTTCCGATGCTGGTACTACATGGTGCCGATGATATGGTGACCGATCCACAAGGTTCGCGGAAACTGTACGAAGAAGCTTCATCCTCGGACAAGTCCCTCAATCTTTACAACGGACTGCTTCATGATCTCCTCATCGAGCCCGAGAAGGAGAAGATCATGGATGACATTGTGGATTGGTTGAGCCCAAGAATTTGACAGCTGATATCCATTCATAGGACGCAGTCTGATCATCCGTGGAGCGTAGGGGCAGGAGGAGCATCCCGGCCTCCCGATGGTGATGACTCGGTTTGATCATCTGCCGAGCCGAGGAGGGCGAGCATGGCTGCCATGCTGCTGGCCTCCCGGCGTTGATAACATCATACCACAAGCATTGCTTCTACCTATGTCATGTGTTGCTGCAGTACCAGGCGATGGGCCGGCCTACTACTGCCGCCCCCCATGGTATCCCGGAATTTTTTTTGCAGGGATACGCCTATGTAAGATGTTCGTTTCGCCCTGTGTGGCTGCATGTGTGGTGTCCAATAATTTAGACGCCCTTGCCCCTCCGATGGGAGGTGACGTTTTTCTGCATTGCATTGATTTTGCTGCATAATCTAATTTCCCTGTATTACCTGATGTGTGTTATTCTGCGCCATATCGTGCTGCCTGACGTGCCTGCCCCGACCTGCAAATTGTTTTGAGAGAAGTTTGTTTATAAAGTGACACGTGTCATTTTGCAGTAGTAGAACCTGATCGTCTTGTTGCAGAACCGAGCAGGTTCCCGTGAGGTACAGTCTAATGTTGAAACTTGAGGCGGCCATCGCGTCCAGTGATCTAAACCAAGAGCGGCCTAAATAGCTGGAGGAATGGTTGTTTCAGACTAAATGGCCGTAATCTTGTCCCGTAAGTGTAGTTTTGGCTAGCCCGTGAGTATTCGTAAATTCGGCTCGTTAATGTGCAAATTCGGCCCGTTAGTAAGAGTAAATTCGACCTGCAAGTGCGTCCAATTCCAACCTGTAATGCGCGTCAATTCGGCTCACGAGTTCGTCTAACTCTGGCCCCCGTATGTGCGCCTTAATTCATCCATAAATGACATAATTTAGCCCCATAAGTGCGACCAATTTTAGCCTGGAAATGCAAAACAAAATTTGGCACAGGAGTGCGCGGAATTTTGGCCCAGTACGCGTAGTTTAGGCCCGTAGGCCATAGGTGCGAGTAATTTCCACCCCATACATGCGCAGAAATTCGGACCGTCGTTGAAGCTTCTTCCGGCCCATAAGTGCAAGTGGAATTGGTGGGTGTGCGCGCGTGAATTAGGCCCGTACCTGCGACTGATTTCAGTCCATATGTGAGTCTAAATTCGGCCCCTGACAGTTATATTCGGCCTATTACTGCGCATACTTTCGTCCTGTGAACGCGCGCAAATTCGGCCTGTAAGTGCTTCAGATTTCAGTAAAAATGAGCGCGTGATCTCGTCCCAAATTTGGTTCTTTTGTAGTAAGTTTGCGCTGTACGCGCGTGTAAATTCCCCCCGTGAGCGCGCATAAATCCAGCCAAAAGTGAGAGGAAATTCAGCCTCTGAGTGCGAGTAATTCTGGCCCACGATTTGAGTAATTTCAGCCCATAAGCAGGCGTAATTTTAGCCCGTGAGTGTGGGTAATTTTGGCCCATCATAGTGCGTGAATGAGAATTTTTACTGTTACTAATTTAATTTTTTTTAATTTATAAAACTAAATTTTGATTTGGGTCAATAACAGAAATAGCCTCTTGCCGCCGTGGGCCACGGTGGTATTTAAAAACCGCCGTGGCCCAGGGCGGCGAATGGCATCCCCGTCAGGCGCGGCTAACGGCGCCGGCCGCTGTTAGCCCTGGGGGGCCACGTGGCCTTGCCGCCGTCCCCCTAGGGCGGTTTATAGGCCAATCGCCGTCCTGGGGACGCGGTTTTTAGCCCTCCCGTATAAAATCCATTCATGCACTCGCCGGCGCGTCATTTCTTTTTTCCGCCTCCAGCGTTCGTCCAATAGAGCTGAGGGAAAGGAGGAGCAGTACAGCGGCGAAGCCCTCACAGATTTTTCAGCCGAATCCAGGTATTTTTTTTGCTCTCCCTCTGTTATGTAGTCAATTTTTAGATAAGTGTTAATTAGTACTAGACGCGTAGTGTAATACCTGACATAGTATGAAAATATTAGCGGTTTGGCATAACCATCGTTAGTGTTAAATTTATTTGACCGTACTAGAAGAACATAGCGGACAGGTAGTAAATTGTAGATATTTTAGAAATAAATATGCTCCGCCATGGCCATCGTTGGTAAACGTTATTTTGACACGTTAGATAAATCTAGCGTATAACTTTATTAGCGCCGCTGGGTTAGTTTGTAAAATATAGAAACGGTAATGGTTTGACTCATACATATAGCCTTTTTATGGAACGAATATTGATTAGTACAGATTAATAAAATCTTTTTTGTGAACAAAAATGGCAAATAGAGTTGTATTCGCGATATACCACGGTGAAGGAAATGTCAGAGAAGGACAATATGGGGTAGATTTATCGGAGTTCAACGTAGCACAAAAGGGAATTATAGCTCCAGCTGAGAGAAGTTTTACTGAAGTTTACAATTGGTTAGTGAGGGGATTCGGAGTAGATCCTCAAGTAAATGCAATTACGGTGTACGCACTGGTTAGCTGGGCTGTGGAAGGTTTTTGGTGGGAATTGATGCTAGTAGATTCGACGGCCAGCTGGGTATTTTTTGTGGAGAGTGCACTGCAGCGAGGATGGGCACCGAGCATCCTAGTGGTAGTGCATGACGTGGTCAGTATTGATCAGGCTGGTCCGAGTACAGCGGAAGGGCCCGATGAAACAGGGGACCAAAATAAGGCAGAAGACGAGGGTGCCGGAGAGGAAGGAGGCCAAGAAGACATGGGACCGGGGGGATTTGCAGATGAAGGGGAGAGACACCCAGGTCTAGTACAGGAGATGGAAATTGAAGACTCAGAACCTGAGCATATGGAGGATGATGATTCTTCGAAGGACGATGTATACCCGGCAGAATGGGACAACGAGGACTTCTCCGGACTCGTTGTCTCAGAGGGGCACACCGTCGCATGGGAGTATCGGCAGAATGAAGTGGTGCAAGGCGCTAGATACGCCGAAAACACACAGTTGTCAGAGGCTGTGAAGATGTGGGCCGTGTCACTTGGGAGGGAGTTCTGGGTATCAAAGTCCACCAGATCAGTGTACGAAGTGAAATGTGCAAGTTCAAGCGATGGATGTCCATGGAGGATGTACGCATCCAGGAAGAAATATGACGACTGTTGGTCCGTGTCAATCGTGACGGAGCACAACTGCCATCTTCTGGGTGTTCAGAAGTACCACAGGAACATATCATCTGCATTCATCGCTTCAGAGCTGTATTATGCTGTTGTGGAGAACCTCCGGTTCGAGCCCAAATCAATTATCAGGCGCATCAAGGAGAAATACAAGTACACCATTACATATGCCAAGGCATAGAGGGCCAAACAGAAGATAATTGAAATGAGATTCGGCAGTTTTGAAACTTCGTACAATAATTTGCCTCGTCTACTGCAAACCATCTGTGCGAGGAATCCTGGCAGCTACTCCGAAATTAAAAGTTTCCCATCGTTAGCAAATCCTGGGCAGAGCGTCCTTCAGCGGGCCTTCCTCTCTCTGTAGGCGTGCATGTTTGCATTTCTTCATTGCAGGCCCATTCTCTGCATCAACGGCACGTTCCTAACTGGAAAATACAGAGGGTAAATGTTGATGGCAATCAGAGTAGACGGGAACAACCAAGTGTTGCCCGTGGCCTTTGCCTTCGTCGAGGGCGAGAACATAGAGAGTTGGTACTGGTTTCTGAAGCTGGTTAAGGAAAATGTGGTGGGGATGAGGCCAGATGTATGTCTCATACATGACCGTCATCCAGGGATGCTGCGTGCAATTGAGGAGTTGTGAAACGGCTGCGCAGACAAGAGATACCCTCCGGTGTGGGAAGATGTAAAGAGCAGATGGTGCATGCGTCACATGGGCGCAAACTTTTATAAGCAGTTCAGAAACAAAGAGCTGATGACCATGTTTAAACGTTTGTGCGCCCAGAATCAACAGAAGAAGTTCAATGAGCTGTGGAGGAGACTTGATGAGCTGACAGCCAAACATAGACGCGAGAGTTCTGCAAGACCTCCAGGTAGAGGTGTTGACGGCCCTGAAACTCTAGGTGCACTTCCCACCGATGACGGTACATTCAGAAGGAGGCCCGGTTCCTCGGTTAGCAGATTTTCGCAGTGGATCGAGCACGAGCCGAAGGAGAAATGGGCATTGCTGTACGATGAAGGTGGAGCAAGGTACGGCATAATGACCACGAACCTTGCAGAGGTCTATAACTGGGTCATGCGTGGTGTGAGGCAACTCCCCCTTGTTGCCATCGTGGAGTTCATCTTACATAAAACACAGACGTACTTCCACGACAGGTGCAGACAAAATAGCCCATCTATGGCCGATGGAAACCTTTGGTTCGGCACCAAAATGACAGAGTACCTTGAGGAGAAATGCAAGAAGGCAAGAGAGCACCGAGTCCGAGTGCAGGGCATACGAGAGCGTAGATTTGAGATATTGTGTGCCGACAGGTCCAGGCGTGGCATATTCGCAAGGAAACCTATACAAGAGTGTGTCCTAAAGGAAGATGGGACATGCACGTGCTCCTGCCGGAAACCAAACTTGTCCCACAAGCCATGTTCTCATGTCATTGCCGCTTGCGGGGAGTGCGGCATTGATGAACGCCAATATGTGTCTCCGTACTTTAAAAATGAAGCAATCATGCATACATGGAGTACCGAGATCTTTGGTTTCGGCATCGTCGGCACTTTCACTGAAGACACAAGTCCAGTTTATTACATCCCTGACCCGACGAAGGCAAGGAACAAGGCAGGCCGACGTCGGACACGGAGGATACGCAATGATATGGACGAATCCGAGGCCGGCGTTAGCGCTCAACATTGCAGTAGGTGTGGAGAGGAGGGACATACTTACAAGAAGTGCACGAAAGACGCCGAGGCCCCAAGTGCATCGGAAGTTCCTATGGAAGGATCAGGCGCCGACGGAAGGCGGCCAACTGGGGAAGGCACCACTGATCGGCAGCGTCATCGCAGGCGTCCTCGTGCACCTTCGGGTTATGTTGTCTAGTATAGCCGCTGGTTGCTGATGTAATCTCCCTGTAATGTGTACCAATATGCATGTACTGCTATCTGAGTTTCGTTTTAGTGTGGGTCTTTTAAAGGTACATTGCTGTCTGTTAATTTTCTGACTGTAATGCACTATGTTTAATTGAGCTAATCCGTTCCGCTTCTTTTTCCTTGCAGGTATGGACTACCAGACGCCTGAGCTGCTGAATCACGCCATCGATCAGTCCCATCGGTCGTTTCTCTCGGCGGTGCAGAACCTCGAGCTCGGTACCTTACGTCCTCGAACTTCTAGGCGACTACTTCCCGTGGACGACAGGTTCACGAGTAGGTACGTCCGAACGTTGTACTGTGAATCTGTATATGTCAACTTACTAACTTGCTTTGTTTTGATTGTCAGGTTGCGGGAGGCAGGCCTTCTGCCGCTGTGTAGGCTGGTAGCAGCCGCAGTGGAGTCGAATGACCCGACGAAGAAGTGGGGTATCGACCGGTCGCTGATCACAGCTCTTGTGGACCGGTGGAGACCGAAGACGCACACCTTCCACCTCCCATGCGGTGAGATGGCCCCCACGCTGCAGGACGTCAGCTTCCTCCTTGGGCTGCCTCTAGCCGGCGATGCGGTGGGCCCAGTTGACGGGCTCCAGGCGTGGCGAGAGGAGATCCTGCAGCGGTTCGCCCCGGTTCACCGTGCTCCGGGGCTTCCCCTCGTCGGCGACATCTCCCCGTACACGCATGCGGGCCCTCCTCAGGCTTGGGTATTAAGCTACACGGTAAGAATGCTTTCTTGTTGTTTTATGTTCATCCTTCAGTCCGTACTAGAATTACAGTGTCAACACTTTCTTATATGTTACTGCAGTCTGATCAGCTAGACCCGGAGGCCGATGCGTACTCACTGCAGAGGAGCCTAGAGGCGTACCTGTTGTGGCTGTTCGGGTGGGTGATGTTCACCAACCCGCACGGCCACGCAGTCGACAAGGGCTTGATCCCTTACGCGAGGGAGATAGCCGACGCCGAGGACGGTGCTGTTCCCCAATACAGTTGGGGATCGACAGTCCTTGCCGCCACGTACAGGGGTCTGTGCGACGGCTGCAGGAAGACCGACCTAGAAGCGGTCTTCACGGGTTGTCCACTCCTCCTACAGCTCTGGGCGGCAGAGCGGTTCGCGATCGGCCGCCCCGTGGTGGACCACAGTCCGTAAGAGGTGAGCTTGTACGTGGGTGTCCCATCGGAGGACTATCCGACGATGGGGACGGTGTGGTGTCGTCGTGAGGTATGTTCGGTGTTAGAACCGTCTCGGTTTTTTATGCTACTTGGATTAACGAGAACTCTTTTCCTGTTCGTAGCGTCGGTACGCTCACGTGCAGGTGCAGAAGTCGTACCCAGACTTCGTCATGGAGTTCGACAGGATCACGGACGACGACGTTGTCTGGGAGCCGTACAGCGCCGAGGCGAGGCACGCGCGTGCGCCGCACGGGCTGTTGTCCCTCTGCACCAGGGACCAGGCGTACTGGCTGACGATGACGCCGATGCTGTTCGACATTTCTGTCGAGCCGCACTGCCCGTAGAGTGTGATGCGGCAGTTCGGTATGCGACAGACCTTCGGCCATCAACAACGCAGGGGCGTACCGCAACACGTTCACAGGTATATGTGGAAATGAATATTCCGTATTGTTATGCATTGTGTCACCGGTTGTGCTCTGCAGGTTAAATCGGCGTGGCCAGGCCGCCGGTAGGCTGTGGAGACCCACCGTCGTCGACTACATCAACGACTGGCTCATAGCCACGGAGGACGTCATCACGGAGCTGCACCCCTACACAGTCGCCAGGCACGAGCAGTACCTTTCCTGGTACCAGGCCCATACCAGAGTACGGGTGACATACACTCCCGAGGCTCCACAGGCGCACGTTGCGGGGATGCGAGACGCATACCCGACACACCGCGACCAGGACTACTTCCGCGCGGTGAGTTAATGGTTTTCATACTATTTTCAACGGTAGGTACCACGCGCAACTAACCACACATGTCCTGCTGAACAGGCGGACGATGCTAGGCAGGTCCACACGGAGCTAGACCTACTGCAGCAGCGCCTACAGGCTGGCATCCCTCTCACGCAGCAGGAGCAGACGATCACGTTCGACCGGCTGTGCAACACGATGTGCTCGGTCGTCCGTGCTCTGACTTGTCGCCGTTCCGATGCAGTCCCACCGATGCAGATACATATACGAGGTCCCCATGGTGAAGGGACATCGGCAGGAGTGGCGGGTTCTACAGGGGCCAGTACGTCGTGGGGAGCAGGTCCTTCTGGTACCGCCGGAGGATTGAGGTCGGCAGCCTCCACGATCGGGCGAGGATTGTCAGGTACGTCAGGATTGAACCTATTCTCCATAACTAACTGCACTTTTTATGCGGCTGACGCGAGCTTTTCTTTACCAGACCCACGCGGCGGATCTCACCACCACCTGGGGGACACTGGGCGGGGATCTGCCCCGAGCACCTCTGCTTGGATCTCTACCGAGGATGACCTCGTTCCGGAGCAGGACGTGATTGGGTCGTCACAGCTCGGAGGTGCACCGCACACACAGCCGCACGACGTCGGTGCTTCCCCTGCTGCTCAGGCGGTCCGAGCCACCCGTGGGGTACCGGCGGACCGCCTGACGTACTCGCGCGGGCACGTGCGAGCGCAGCCTAGGAGGACAAGGAGGCGTACGACCTAGGGGCTATTGTTGTATTTCTTTATTTAGAGGTCTCGCATTACTTGTTTAAATTTGTCATGTCCATATTCACCCCCTGTAGACTCGATCCCATCCTTCAGATACATTGTACTGCTAACAATGTAGTCTCCCTTGTTGTATTTCGTACTATGGGTGTCGCATTCATCGTGCCGCAATGCGAACGGCTCGCATCTAGCTAATATCACTATGCTATTGTACGTGCACTGCGTTAAGTATCGACCGAGTGGATGACGAATAATAGAATATATCGTCTTCCAATGTCGAATTAAAAATCATTCAGTACGTACATTGCGCAAAAATTTGGGAAAAAAATTCATAGGCCCTAACATTCCGTTCGCCCGGGGTCCTAAGCCCCTCACGTAAAACGGACCGGCCTATTACCATGTCATTAATTAAGTTTTACCGAAAATAAACTTGAAAAAATGATCAGTACGATTTTACAAACCAACGCCTACCATCGTCGGATTATAAAAAAAACTTAAAAAAACATACCCTAAACCACGATTAAAACTAAATTTTGTGAAGCGTGTAGGCGAAAGACGGGGAGGAGTGGATTGCGAGTGCCGATCCAGACATACGAGGAGTGGAATGCGAGTGGCGATCCGGAAATACCCTCAGTTTGACAAGTTCTTTTCACGACGTGAGCAATCTATGATATTTGGTTTTTTTTAAACATCGACCCAATAAATGCAATGGCACAATAAATAGAATTTAAGAATTTAATTTTGACAAATAAATTTTCAAAAATTTTGGGGTTAAAAATTAGCATTCGGAGGATTCGGACCGTCCGATCGCTGTGCGGACGGTCCTATGCATTCGCCGCCCTGGGGGACGGGCATTCGCCGCCGTCCCCCAGGGCGGCAAGGCCACGTGGCCTCCCGAGCTAATGGCGGCCGGCGCCGTTAGCCGCGCCTGACGGGGATGCCATTCGCCGTCCTGGGCCACAGCGGTTTTTAAATACCGCCGTGGCCCACGGCGGCAAGAGGCTACTTCTGCAAAAAGTTCAAATCAAAAATTAGTTTTGTAAATTAAAAAAAATTAAATTAGTAACAGTAAAAATTCGCATGAATGAATTCGCCCTGTGATTTGGTAATCCGTTACATGGGCCAAAACTCCTCATAGTCCATTAGTGTACCTGATTCACGCTGAAAGATATGTGGGCTGAATCTATCGTAGATTGGAAAGGAAAAATTCCACTTTAGTCCCTAACTACAAGTCAAATTTCATTCACGTCCCTCAATCGCAAAACCAAGTATAGAGCGTTCCTCAACTATCAAAATCAGTATAAATTGAGTCCCTCAGGTGGTTTAGACGGCAGTTTCATCCTACATGGCGCCACGTGACGTGTTTGTTACGAATCCTTATCTCTTTAGGAGATAAAATTCTTTCTTATGGACCAATCCGAATTAGTTAGAGATAAATTTATAGTTCTTATCTCTAGCCTTTTCTACCTATAACTAGAGGGGCAGGGATGCCTTCATTGTACATATTAATCATTGATTAATAAAGAAAGAGCAACACCCTTATATCTGTGTCTCCTGTGTTCATTGTCTTCTTCTGTGGTATAATTGTGCGGGAAGGGATACGGTCTTTTATATCTTTTCGACATCTCATCTGCTACGGGAAGGAAGGGAGCGGATCTGGGCGATCCGTCGACATAGCCGTTGCCTAGTGCCTACAGCCCACGTGCTCAACGAATTCGGCCCAGCAATGGCCTTTAAAAATGTTCGACCTATTTCCAATTGGGAAAAGTCCATTCTAAGTCCCTCAACTAATTCGCTCCCTTAACCACAAAACCAGGTACGGAACATCTCTCAACTTATAAAACCAGTGTAAATTAAGTCCCTCAGCAATATTAAGAGTGGTTTCGGATGACGTGGCGTCTACATAGCTCGTTTGACTTGGTCTTTGTCCCATGTGGTATAGACATGGCGCTTATATGGTGTGACTAAGCCGGGACAACCTAGTCACCACATAAGTAAGGTACAGTTCGCAAGGTACATCAATGCTCCTATAGCGCTTAAGTATGGGATTTTCGGTCCCAACACTTTCTCAGTCTCACTCCTAGAATGGAATGGGTCTTTGTCTTTGTCGGAGGAGTAAACCTCGACGGCGGGAAGTCGGGAGACCCCCCTTTTGAGATTCGGCCAGGGGAGTCGTTCTCAGGCGAAGCCGGCGCCAGGGTGTAGAAGAAAGATACGCGAAGAAGACGTAGAAGAAATAGAGGAGTCCGGACCGTCCGAAGCGGGTCCGAACCGTCCGAACCGTCAACGAAGGCAGAAGGGTCTGGACCGTCCGAACCGAGGAGATCGCGCGGGGTGCTGGGGAAGACGATGAACAGAGGCGCACAGAGGAGACGGGAGGATTTATACAGGTTCGGGCCGCCGGAGCGTAATACCCTACTCCTGTGCGTGTTTTGCTATGAGGTGGATGAATGTGGTATTATGGTTACAAGGTGTATCTAGCTCACGGCCGGAACCGGAGAAGAAGAACAGTGGTTAGAGAGTGAGCTCGGGGGTGCAGAGCGGAGAGTTAGAGGACAGGGAAGCTCCTGTCTCGTTCGGCCGTGGCTTGGTCCTCCTTTTATAGAGCAAGGGGATTGCACAGTGCCAAGATACATGCTGATAGGGAGAGAGAGCTACATGAGAGAGCAGGTATGGCTTGTCTTATCGCTGTCTTGTCGCCGTCTTGACGAGCGCGTCCGCCTGCTGCCGCCTGCTGGACGAGTCTGCCTGCCGAACCCACGCAGGAGTTGGTATAGGCGGGCGGTGGAGTCGTGAGGACGCGACGGGATGTGACGGGGCACACTGCCGAAGTCAAGCATCTCTGACTGCTTGACTTCGGCGCACGCCCTTGCCACCGAAGTCAAAGGCCTCTGACAGCAGTCAGGTGTCCACGGGGGGGTCGTCCTGAGACACTTACGCGTGGCGGAGCGGACGACAGGGGCAACGTGCCCCGTCGCCTCATCATTAATGCTGATATTTGGAGAGCTGGTCCATCGATCCTGCCGGAGACCGACATGTGGGCCCTGGGCAGGGAGTGAGACGATGGCGCCCGGAGGCAAGGTACGGGCCCGAGGCCAACGATGCCTCGGGGCCGAAACCGGTGGGGACGGCGCCCCGGGGACGAGCCCGGGGCCGATAGGGTCAGCCCCCCGGGGACGTGCCCGGGGCCAGAGGCGAGGGCGCCCCGGGGTCGTGCCCGGGGCCGATAGGCGCGGCGCCCCGGGGACGTGCCCGGGGCCGATAGGGTCAGCGCCCCGGGACCGAAGGCGAGATGGCCCCTCGGGGAACTGACTTGGCCGATGACCCACGCGTCCCCAGGGTATGTGGGACCCCCTATCCCATTTCGCCGACAGTCTTGATCAAGGGATCTCACAACCATGGGTGTCTTCAAAGGATGAGCTTTTAACATGTTAAATCTCTCAAGGACCTTTCTAGTATAGGTTGACTAGTGCACTAAGATCCCGTTAGGGAGATGCTCGACCTGTAGGCCCAAGCAAAGCTTGGTCTGACCCAAATCTTTCATCTCAAACTCCGTTTTGAGATAGGCAGCTGCACCCTCAATATCCTCTGCGTGGCCAATGATGTTCAAATCGTCGACATAGACTAAGATGATACAGAAACCCCTCTGGGAATTTCTGATAAACACGCAGGGACAGTCCTCACTATTGATATATCCTTTCCCCAAAAGGAAGTCAGACAGCTGGTTGTACCACATACGACCGACTGTTTTAACCTATACAATAATCTCTCCAATTTCACACTGTACATGTTGCGATTTGCTTTGTCCGGAACCTTCAACCCATTAGGGACACGCATGTAAATCTCTGAATCCAATGATCTGTACAGATATGCTGTCACCACATCCATCAACTGCATTTTCAATTCCATGCCAGCTGCCATAGACATCAAGTATCGGAACGTTATGCTACTTATTATAGGAGAATAGGTTTCATCGTAATCGATGCCGGCTCTCTGCGAAAACCCTTATGCTATAAGCCTCGCTTGTATCTCACCACTTCATTGTTTTCGTTCCGCTTCTGGACGAAAACTCACTTGTACCCAACAGGGCGCACAATGGGGGGCGTCAGGCTTATCGTCCCAAAGACGCGCCTCTTAGCATGCGAGCGTAATTCTGTCTCTATCGCTTCTTTCCATTTGACCCAATCCAAGCGCTTACGGTACTGTGCCATGGACTTAGATTCATTATCATGATCCATCATGTTAGCGATTTTAGAAACAAAATTTATGTCGATATGTGTAGTCTTCCAGTCATACAATTTTCCTGAAATAGAATAGTTTGTGGCAATATCCTCATTTATTTCCTCATCTTGGTTTACCAAAACAGGAAAGGGTTCCGATTCGCAAGTAGGACTAGGTGCGCGTGCTAGTCTATTAGGGCCTCTACCCTTCTAGCGTCCGTCCCCTGGACAGGTCTCCTTAGAGACTATCAAATGGGAGTGCGATGTACGTGGCTCCGTATTCAGCTCTTGTGGACGTCTCTGTTTAGCCTGAGTCGGACCATCCGGGTTTCTCCCCCTCTTCCTAGGCTTAGGGGCTGGAGTAGAGTCTCCCTCCATGAGTACCTCCACTCTCTCCGGTGCATTTGCCACAAGGATATGCGACTTTGACACTCCTCTTAGATCAGTGAAAGCTTCTGGTAGATCATTAGCTAAGTTTTGAAGGTGTATGATACGTTGAACTTCCCGTTCAATGTCTGGTGAACGCAGGTCAAGAATATGGATACTGCTCGAGTTCCATTCTATTTAATGACATTCCTTAGAGTCGAGATACTTTCCTCCCTTAATGCCGAAAAATGCTCTTCATTGAAGATGCAATTAGCGTACCGAGCCGTAAACAGATCCCCAGTTTTAGGCTCCAAGTAGTAGATTATGGACGGAGACTTATAACCCACATAGACCCCCACTTTACGGTGCGATCCCATAGTCATACGCTGGGGTGGTGAGATCGGCACATACACAACACAGCCGAACTTACGCAGATAGGAAACCACCGGTTCTTGACCACACGCCAGTTGATGGGGTGAAACAGAGTGATATGCAGATGGTCCATACTGGATTAGCTTTGTAGCGTGCAATACTGTATGGCCTCAACATGCAGTGGGCAAATTGCTACTCTATAGCAATGGTTTGGCAATTAACTTGATCTTTTTTATCAACGACTCAACAAGGCTGTTTTAAGTGTGAACATGAGGAATAGAATGCTCTACATTAATACCTAAGTCCATACAATAGTCATTGAATGCCTTTGATGTGAATTCACCCGCATTATCCATCTGAATCGTTTTGATGCGGTTCTCGGAGAGCTCCACACGCAAATGGATGATCTTTGCGATAAATCTGGCAAAAGCGTGGTTCCTCATAGACAGCAAGCATACGTGGCTCCACCTTGTAGAGGCGTCAATCAACACCATGAAATATCTGAATGGCCTAGACCAAAGGTATATGGGTTCATAGATATCCCCTTGGATTCTCTCCAAGAACCATAGGGGTTCGACTCTCAACTTCTCAAAGGATGGTCGAATGATCAGTTTTTCCGTTGCACAAGCGGGACACACAAACTCCTTGGGAAAGTTTTTAATGTTTATGCCATAACCTAGCGAGCTAGTGGCTATTTTCTGCATCATAGTCAATCCAGAATGACCTAATCTCTTATGCGAGATCTTAAAAGACTCTGGGTTCCTATAGATTGTCTGCATCGCAACATATTCGTTTGGGGGTTTTATTTTAGTATAGTACAGTCCATCGGAGCTCCCTGGCAGTTTCTCAACCACTGTGGTCTCATCGTCCTTAGACAATATCATGAAGAGAAATTCATCTTCTCCTTCACATGTTGTGGTAAGGTAGTAGCCGCAACGTCAAATATCCTTAAAAGTAAGGAGCATGCGTGCAGTACTTGGATATAGGAACGCTTCTTCAATGAAGATCCTTGTACCCCTAGGGAGGACGACAGTGGCTCACTCTGAGCCAACTATGAGACCATCACTCCCAACAATGGTGAGGATGCTCTCATTCCGCTTACGCAATGTCATGAAATACTTAGTCTCCCGTAGTATCGAGTGTATTGCCGTGCTATCAACCAAGCATGTCTCGAGCTCCACTGAATCGTACTATGCTTGTTCTATATGAGAGATTATATTGATTCAGTTCATTATCAATGAAATGAAAAGCAATAGCATAGAACAAGACGAGGCCAATATAACTCAACAAGAAAACTTTACTAATGTAAAGGACTATCCTAAACACACTGACTAGGATGCATAGCATATTTATTACATAAATGACTCATTGATCTACTAAAAAGAAAAGATTATATTGATCAAAATGATAATCTAGACTTAAGACTCATGACTGATAACTTGAGAACTGCTGCATGTCCCATGTACGTCCTCCTGGTCATCACCCAAGAGGTCGTCGCCTTCCATATCGAAGTCCCCGAGGTCTCCATAGTCATCCCGAAGGCCGGCATCAGCATCTGCAGCAGCCTTGGGATTAACATCCATGGCAACACCATCAACGGCAGCAGTAGTAGTAGACTCCTTAGGAACTGTAGTAGGTTCTTTAGGAGTAGGCTTCTCACCGGTCATTGGTATCTGGACAAAGTGAGATTCTGGGCCCTGCCTCTTCTTCCAGTCCTAGTACATCTCAACGAGATGAGGTTTTGTAGTGCAATTGCGCGCCCAATGCTTCATTGAGCCGCATTTGAAACAACCCTCACCACCCTATTGAGATCCTCCAGCAGCACCATCATTGGCCTTGCACCCCTTGCGGCTACGGGGTTTCTTGTCCCGGTTGGCGGCGTTCTTGAACCTCGCCCTATTTGGCAGTGTGCGATTCCCGGGTCCCTTCCCTTTGGAAGAACCCTGTCCAGAACTCTGACCCTTCTGATGGACAACGTGAGCCTCTGAAATAGCTACGAACCAACAGGACGAGCATTATAGTTGGCCATCAGAAGTTTGTTGTGGACTTCAGCGTTCAACAACGACTGGATAAGCTTTGAGTACTTGACATACTTAGCCTCGCGGTACTGCTCTTATATCATTGAGTTTTTAGGGTGAAAAGTGTCAAGAGTCTTCTCAATCATATCCGCATCTGTCACCACCTGGTTACAGAAGCGAGGACGACTGACGATGCGGTCTCTCCACGGTCTTGAAATCACAGAACCGAAGTTGAGTCCAGTCTGTTCTAGCCTTCGGGAGAATGGCAGTTTTCTCGACGGTGTAGCGGCCCTCATGGCCTCCCACAACGTGAGAGGTTCATGTAGCTCAAGGTATTCAGCCTTGAGATCCTACATGGCCTCCCACAACGTGAGAGGTTCATGTAGCTCAAGGTATTCAGCCTTGAGATCCTCATGAATGTGCTTCCTGATGAACGCAAGTGCCTTTACCCGCTTCGCTACCGGAAGTAGAGCTATACTAGCCCCTTGCCGACGGATAGCCTCAGTTAGCTCTATCGCGAAAAGATGAATTTCACAGTCCATGGTCCAGGTCTGGTAGTTCGCCCCATTAACAGGGAGAACGGGGAACTCTCTTGTTAAAATCTGCGTCAGACATAGCCTGTTGTCATGCAAAAAACCAACGCCGGGTTAACTTGCATGAAAACAAAGTCACAGAACATTGTAATGTAGTCGTATATAATTACTGGTATTTTCCTGAATTTATCTTGCATTTACCTTTTTTGTGATTTTTATTGGCTTTATGACATTAAATTAATAATTTTATGCCCACAGAAAAATATCACAAATGCAAGAAAAAATAAACCCAAATAATGCTTGCAAGGGAGGGGTCACTAGACTAGGTGATTACACATTTTATGGAAGCATATTAGCCTAGAATCATATCTAGATTATATAGTTAGAGTTGCATCAAATTTAAAAACAAATAAATGCTTAAAAACACCATCACATGGTTATTAACGAGTCCTAGGACTCACATGCAAGAAACCAACTAAAGAAAGGTCTACATAATAAGTTTACAGCCACTAAACACAAATTGATGTAATTTCTGATAAATTAAGAGTTCAAACTAAAAATATTACATGAACAATGAACTGTCGACGTAAAAATCAACCTTTCTAGGGACTTAAACACAAATTATCAATAAAACCGAATTTAATCGGGCCGAAAACGCTATCTGGCTATGATCTTATTGGGCCACGCGCACAGAACATGGTCCAAATGACAAATGGGCCGAATTCCAAATTCAAGGCCCATCTATGGTTTTGGATTTTTATTAATTTGTGTGTGGGCCGGTCGGTGCTGTTGGGCCAAAAGCGGTCGGACTGGCCCGTCTAAATGACGAAGAAAGGGGAAAGGGGGAAATAGGGTTTCCCTTCCCCACCGGCACCCGTGGCGGCGCCCATCGCCCAGCATGCCAGCCGGACGGGCACGACGCCAGCGATGGTGGATGCCGACTGTCGGTGGCAGTGGAGATAGAGGCGGCGCACGGAGAAGAGGCCGGCTGGCGACCCATCGACTGCCCGGTGGCAAGACGGCGGCAGCGGCTTCGCTCGCATGCGGCAATCGGTGCGGCAGTGGCTCGGCGTTGTGCGGCGGAGCTCCGCCACGACCCACACATCCTAAGACGGCGGCGAGGCAGAGCTCAACCTCGACAACCGAGGCTCCAATGATGGTGACCGATTCGCATCCAACCACGGCGTCCCGGCGGATCCCAATCCAAGGTCGGCGGCCGTTCGTCCCATCGACCTCCCACCATGGCTCCAAGGCGTGTCGGTGAGAAATTGACGGTGGCGGTTGCCCGTTCTTGGTATCAGGTCCTGCGGCGACAGCGTCATGGAGGTATTCCGGCCACGGCGTCTTGGTGGAGTCTCGATCTTCTGGCGGCAGCCGGTCGTCCCATCGTCCTCCCACCATGGCTCAACGGCGGCGTCGGTGAGGGTTCAACAGCGGCGGCTGCCCTGCCTTGGCATCAAAAAAACAGCGGCGGCGACAACGTGGGTTTGGGGCTTCGTCCGATGATGGCGGTCTCCCGCAGTAGCACCGGTGGCAAGGGCCGGTGGCGCTTCCAGCAACGACGACGAGCGGTAGCCACGCGCGTAGATCAACCCAGTAGCGCAGGCGATTCCACAGCGACGGCGGTGGCTCCCGGCGTGGCATCCATCGGAGAGAGAGAACAGAGAGATGCGGGAGGAACGCGAGGAAGACGTTGGTTCGGCTCAACCAAACCGGGTTCGCTTCGAGAACAGGGAAACACCGATCAATTACAATTTATTGCACATGGTTTTACTCCGATTTTCAACAATGCAATTGTAGAGTAAAAGCAGGAAATAAATATATTTCTAATAACAGATCTACTACAAAACATGCATCTAAAAAAATAAAGAATAAGCATCCACCAGTCTAAAATCAATCTATAAATTGATAAACAACCAATTTTGTTACCGTAGATTGATTGGCGAGAGAGGATTCGACATTAGCCTAGCCGGTAGAGCTGCTGATAACGTGTTGTAGAACGGCTACATCGACGGATCGCCCAGATCCGCTCCCTTTCCTCCCGCAGCAGATGAGGCGTCGAGAAGATGTAGAAGACCGTATCCCTTCCCGCACAATCACACCACAGAAAAAGACAATGAACACAAAAGACACAGATATAGAGATGTTGTTCTCTCTTTATTAATCAATTATCAATGTGTACAATGAAGGCACCTCTGTCCCTCTATTTATAGGTAAAGGAGGCTAGAGATAAGAATCATAAATTTATCTCTCACTAATTCGGATTGGTCCACAAGAAAAATTTTATCTCCTAAAAAGATAAGAATTTATAACAGTACTGGGCGTAAACCGCCCAGGTTGAGGCGGTAGACTCAATAATGGGCCAGAATTTGAGCCTAATCTTGGTGGGCCTAATCATGCCCTGATTGGATGTGAACCAACTCATCCATTAGATCATAGTTGGACCAATTTAATAGTAGGCCTTATTCATTCACGGAAAAGATGTGGGCCATATTTAGTTATGGGCTGAGTTCTTTCACAGGAAAGAGATGGGCTAAATTTATTTATGGGATGAATTCTTTCGTGAAAAAGAAGTGCCCGATTCCTTTTATACGTTGAATTTTTACGCGGAGATGGGTTGGCCGAATTTATCGTCTGGGCTGAATTCTTTCGTGGAAAAAGGTGGGCGAAATTCTGAATTCTTTCGCGGAAAAGAGTTTTACCTAATTGAATTATACGCTGAATTCTTCACGGTGGGAGATGGGGCTGAATTCGTTCCCGGAAAGTAGGTGGGTTGAATTCTTTCGCTGAAAAGAGGCGGGTGAATTTGTTTTTGGAAAAAGTTCATTTCGGCTTCCTCAACTATGATTTGCATCATTCAACCGTAAAATAATGGTATATAGACTCACTCAACTGTTATAACTAGATCAATTTATCTTCATGAACAGTTTTGATGGTAGTTTCATCCTATATGACACTTTGACTTTTACCTTAATGTGACTTCTATATGGTGCTTACATGGTATTTCGGTCAAAAAAAGAAAAATGAAAAATAGGTGGAACCCACATGTGGCGTCTCCCAGCGAAGAGAGACAGAGAGGCACACAGAGGCGGCGGGGGATGGGGACGGGGTGCTATACGGCGCTGACGCAACAGTGTTCGGGACGATGTCCTCATCGAGCTCCCGTACCACCGACGCCCTCGTCGAGCATGGGGAGTAGGCAGCGGGGTCACGCTGTGGTCGATGGAGCCGACGGGGCGACGGGCCCAGATCCACGCTGTGACCGACGAGCCCAGCGGATGGTGGAGCTGGATGGTGGCATCAACGTCGAGAGGAAGGCAGATGCAGGTGTCGTCTTCCCCGCTGCAGTATCGAGGAGGTGGAGGGAGCTCGCCGGCCGGCCTCTCCACTTCTCCCTCATTGGCTTCCCCTCTCTTTCTGCGTCGGCGTCATCCTTCATCGTCGCCAGATCGAGCTCGCGTAGTGCACCGAGACAGTCACCATCTTTCGTGAACAACTCGTCGCCTTCCCTCTCCTAGCGTTGGGCACTCCGGGGAGGTGGCGGCTTCGGGGGCACTCGAGCTCCTTCGCTGTGCCTGCCGTCCAGCTGGAGCGCTTGCAGGAGAGAGAGGGGGAGAGAGAAGAGAGGAGATTGGTGGTGGAGGAGGATGTAGTCACAATGTGGGTCCCATGACTATTTTTTAATTTTTTTATGATTAGGCTGCTATGTCAACCGAAACCGCTCTTAAAAGAGTCGAAAGAGGTTAATTGGGATCCATAACACTTAAGGGAGTCTCTATACCCAATTTTACTGGGAGTCTCTATACCCAGTTTTGCTGGGAAGAACATAAATCAAACTCGGCTAATAGTTGAGGGAGGTAAAATGCATTTTTTTTTCTTTGTTTTTTAGATGATTTTTTTTATTGGAAACAGGCTGCTGAATTCTTTTGTGCCATATTGTGCTGCCTGCCTGCTTGCCGTGTCCTTCCTTACCTACGAATTGTTCAGACAGAAGTTTGTTTAAAGTGGCACAATAGTGTACAACCGATTTATGTGTCAGATTAACCTGTGACTTCTTGTTCTTTCTGTTAGTGATATATCCTAGAGACAATCATAAAGATGATCATATCATATACTATGTTTATAAATTTATAAATAAAGTGTTTCTTCAAATAGATAACTTATTATTTATCAATGAGTATGTGACTTATTCATAAGATTCTTTATATGATATATTACTATTTCTAAATGATCCTTAATTATATATCATATATGAAACGGATTCGATTCGAAGATTAGCGTATATATTGATTGATGATCATGTCTTATGGATCATGATATGGAGATACCGAATCAATAATACGGACACATGTTAGAGAACATTGTTGAATATACCTAACTTGAGACACTGTAAGAGCTATATATGATGTGCCATCAGTTAGTCTCAAATAGTGTTGGTGTATAACTCTTATATCTGAAATTGTCGTGGTTCCCAATATGTGTAGTTGCTACTACTCTGTAACTAGATAGTTATAAAAGTTGTCTATGGGTTTGCTATAAAACACGTAGTGGGATGTGAGTAATTAAGATGGGATCTGCCTCTTCCAGTTAATGGGACAGATATCTCTAGGCCCTCGATGTAATGGACTACTAAAGTGCATGGCCATGTCGAGTGATTGAAGAGTCAATCACGAGTTGAAAGGGCAGCACACATCTCGCCTTGATCTTAATCGATATCGTGTGGCAAAGAGATTTGTACATGTATACACTACAGGTTCAACCGATCTGATCTTTGTGTATACTTGGCGGGTCGATATGTCTTGCTAGAGTCCGCCATTGACACGTAGACCGAAAAGTTATTTTGGGTTGCAACCGTGTGTACATGAACCTATGAGGTCGCATACTTAACAGGTTGGAACTAAGTGTTTGAATAGAGATCCGAACATGGCTCAATTCGGATATGGATTCGAGTAGAGTTCCTTATGGGCCTCCGAGGCACAGTTATAAGCTCTATATATTCAGAGGTGAAGCGTGGTGAAAAAAGACTTCCGTGAGAAAAAATCCTAGCCGCGTACAGGTGCTAGCATTTATGCGCACCGTGTTCCACCCTTAGACGTAGTGGGTATTGATAGAGACGTTGCTTAGGGCTATCAACGAGCCAAGCTCGAGCGAGCTCGCCTGCCTAGGCTCGAGCTCGACACAAGCTCGAGCCGAGCCTATGTAACCTTCGAGTTTCCAAGCAGGCTTGGTTTGAGCTCGACTACCGAGGTTGGCTTATAAGTAGTATAACATAAATTTTACAGATAATATCTTGATAAAAATAATTAATTTCTAGTTAAATACATTAATGAAAGAGGAGAAAAAGGAATAAGATAAATATATGATGCCAACACATGCTAATTTGTTGTGTAGATACATACAAATAGTATATTTGATCTATTAGTTTATTAAATAAATAATAACAATTATATACTGTTAGACTCGTTTGAAGCTCGAGCTCGGCTCGACAAAGCTCCCAAGCTTCGACACAAGCTCGGATTCGGCTTGTTTGGAGCTCGAGCCTATGCCGAGCCAAGCTCGAGCTGCTTGCGAGCCTCAAGCTTTTTTGACAGCCCTAACACTACTGCTTGCGGTGTTGGTCCGCATGGAACGTGGGAAGGCGATCGCACGAGGAGGAGACGCTCGCACAAGGAGATGACGATTGGGTTGCTGAGATCAACTACTTCTCTACGTCGGCGCGCGCTTCTTCGGATCAAACTACTCCGACTCTGCTTTCGCTACTCTGCGCGTCAAGTAGTAACGATCCATAATCTTTTACTCATATGGTTTCTGGTTTACATGGTGAAAAATTTTGTTTTGTGCTACCGTAGCCTAACCGAATTCCTATACTTTCTTTCTTCATAATCCATTCACTGTGGCGGGGCTCTTGGGTTCCTGGTGAGTGGCTCATCTCGATGTTGTTTGCCACCAACTCGGGCGTGGGCATACTGGATCGATTGGTAAGCCCAGAAAAATGAACCAAGCGATCAAAGATATTTTTTGGTAAAACTTTTATTTCTCTATTCTTAACTATTTAAAAGTTAAAATTGGAAAATAAAGTATGATGAAAAAAACTCCAAAACCAACTCTACAATTATGTTTCGAAATTCAAACTTTAGTTGCAGTTGATAAGCTAACAAACAATAAGAGCCCAAGCACATGCAAGAACATAAATACGGATTGTTGTGAAACGAATCATGCATGATTAACTTGGTCTCTCTATATATTTTTTAGGTTCTCTAAGCTATTCTTTTCTGCTTTGGGAGTAGTACAAACTACAAATGTGACGTTCCTTGACGGGCGACAGTTCATGGTTCAGAATGTGCGCAGGACAACCGGAAAAAGGGTAAGGGCCAAGACCATTTTCTAAACCGTTCCGATTTACTAATGCACGGTACAGATACGTTTTTATTTTTGTGGTGGGGTCAGCTATCGACACCAACCGGTGAACCTCAGGCCGCCCATCCGGTAGGCTGTTTATCCCCTCTAGAAAGCTCGAAGTCAAACCTCTCCCATCCTTGCCAAGCATATTTTCAAGAATTTACAAACTTTACCATGCACACATTATTTTACAGCAAGAAACACTTGGAAACCAGGACACTAGAAAGAGGCACGGAACAAAATTTCCACAAAACACACACTTGTAAGACTTACACATCGCCTGCGATGGGAAAGTGTTAAACACTTGTTTACAATTATAAAGAAAAAGGAGTTTATGAAAAGCAACTTTGTAGTTTTTTTTGCGCATCTAACGACATGTTTTAGGCTTGTGTTTGAGATAACTTTTTCTATTTCATGGATTTTTTTATTAACATGGTAAATTAATATTTTAAAAAATAAATTTTATAAATAGTTTAGAATAGGTAGTCTAATCAATGCAGTAAAAGAAAATTTTTGAGAAATCACATCTTTAAAAGCATGAAGCAAATAACCTGTTTCAAAAATCTAAAAAAAAACATTAACAAACAGCCTTGGTTGCATGAAAAAAAGGCATCCCTTTTCACTACTGCATCATTAATTCAACACCTATTTCAGATATGATATTGTTTAATGTATTTGGTAGAAACTAAAGTAAAACTTTTATTCATGTACGCTGTCCATCTCTCTTTTTTTTTATACGTTAGAGCATCTCTAAACGACTAGCCAAATGATCATATGGCAAGCTAGCCATTCAGGTTGCTAGTTATATTCCTACACACTCCAAGAGACTAGCCAAATACTTTCTCAATCAATTTGGTTAGTATGGAAGAGATTTGGTTAGCTCGAAAAAGAAATAGCCAACCAGATAGCTAGTTTCTTGGAGCTTGTTTTTTTATGTCCTAACTACTTTTTTAATATGACTAGCAGAATATCTAGTCTTTGAGAGATGCTCTTAAGAAATAGAGTTATAACGTACTATGAGTCTACCACTACGTTTAAAAAGGACGTTTGTGTTGCGTAAAAACGTGTCATACTATACATGTGAGCACTTTTCTGTGCAACCCACAGCGGCATCCGGAGACGCGTCACCCGCATAGGGTGGATACCACCGAACAATCACCCGGGAGGACCCGTCAAGGTGAATGTGCACCGGTTTTATCCTAGGCGTGGCAACAATTAGAAAAGTGAATCAACGTGGGGATACAGGAAGAAAGAAGGAGGAAGATGTTAGAATATAGAGAGTAGGGGTAATAGATTGATTTTGCCGATTGGTTAGTTGTTGTTTCAATTGGTCTTGGCCCTATATATTTACAGGAGGGATGGTCTTATGTTTATAGTGTTTTCTCCATGTTTTATTAAGCTTAGAGATCAAATAGGACACCAATGTAACGCTCAGAAATTCGCACCGAAATTCTGAACATTAAGTGTAATAAATCCCTGTCCAGGAAAGCTAGGTACATAAATTCAAGTTGATACAGAGAGTCTTACAAACAGAGTAAAATGTATATTATATAAATGCAAGCGGAAAAAGGTAAAAATAGTCTATAACAGCGGGTCCATCGGCAGTGTCCATTCCCACAAGCAACTTGACGACGGAGCCAGCCTATTCCTCAGAAAATCTTCATTGACGCGTTCTCCAACACTGGGGGGAAAAATTGGAGTAAGGCTGAGTACCACCCACAGTACTTCAAAATCACACCCATAATTATGCATATGCACAGGGTACAAAGATGAGATAGAGTTTGTTTTGCATAAAAACAGTTGCAAACAGTAGTAGTTCGCAACAATTAAAAAAAAGTTGATTTAATTTAACATGATTAATTCTCCACGATTAAACGTTACACCACGTTAACCAGACCCAACCATTCAAAACTGATTGACGTTACACCACGTCAACCAGTCTTCACTGATGAACGCTACAATCCACGTTCACGTAGACACCTTCGGGTACCGTTAACCACATTACCCGGACTCCACTGATTAATGTTACTAACCACGTTAACCAGTCACCACCGGACAACGTTACACCACGCTGACCAGCTTTTCCGATCAACACTACACCACGTCAACCAGCCCGGCTGATGGAAGTTACACCACACGACCACCAGGCGTCACTGATGAGAGTTACAACCACACTCACCAGTCTCCACCGACTAGCGTTACACCACGCTAACCGGTCACCCCCGGTCAACTCAACCACGTCGACCAGACTCAACACCTTCCACAACACCAGTTTGATAAAACATGATTAATTATCTAGGGTGAGACTAATCACGTTGAGTCTTGGCCAATGTGCCCATAACCACGAGCGCGACTATTCGAATAGTTTTACTCTGATCAGAGGTGTACAACTGTACCCACAAGACACAGCCCCACACACGTTCCCGTGTGCTAGTACATCACCACGATGTCCCGTGAGAGGCTGTGACTGGACCGTTCACGAAACCCCTCCCTAACCATCCACACCACGCTGAGGTTGCACCTGCCGACAGGGCACGCCATATTGGCCAGGCTACCCCCCTTGCGCCATGGTGAATCCGGCAGCCGATCAACCCTACCCCGGGCTGACCCAACTCCATCCCGCTCACCCTCTTCTTCGGTGCCTAGGAGAGGGAGAAGGAACGCTTCAAGCCCAGCCGTTGCCCACGCTGGCTTTTGTGGAAGTGGGAAGTTGCCCAAGTGATTCCCGCGAACCGGTCTTAATTGCCATGGGTGTGAACAAGCAAAATCATACACCCACAGCCCACCATTTAGGTCAAGTTTTATAATTTACATCAGCCTATCCAAAGTTTCACTTTGCGATATGGAGTGAATCATATTAAAAAGAAATAATATTTAATTCCATATGAACTAGCGTTGCTAGCATGGCTGCATCCTAAGAACTAGTAATCTATCACATTATACCCAGCGTGACAAGGGTTTCAGGTTTCAAAACTATGGCTAAGTCCTAACATTGCATAGGTAATAACCACCCACATGAAATATTAAAATAATGCAGTTTATTTGAGTAAACAAAGCAATTTAGCGAAATAGTACAAAGTGATCAAAGTACAGTGCACTTGCCTTGCTCCGGCTCCAAGGTACGCTGTTACGATCTCGAAATACGCGGGAGAATTACCGGCGACGGATTTACAACAATATGCATAAACAATTAAAAAACAGTAGTTGGGGCAATCAAACATGGGCTGAAAGTATTTTTTAATGGATTCTTGCATTTTCTGGATTTAATGAAATTTGAATGGACTTAATCGGAGTTCGTATGAATTAGTTATGATTTATTGAAGTTTTACTGCTATTTCAGTGTAAATATAATTAACAGGCGATTTATTGCGCATTAAACCGAATTAGACATCACTGGAGGAGGAGGCGGCGCCGACCAGCGGGCCCTACTAGCCAGCGGTGCACAGAGGTGGGCGCACCACGTGGCGCCACTGTGGGGCAACCAACCGCAGGCGGGCGAAGCGGGCGGCCCCAATCTGCCACCGGCAGATGGACTGCCCCGGGGACGGCGGCCGAAGCCGGCCGTCCTGAGTGGGAGGTGGCGGTGCGCACGTGACCGATGGTCCGCCGGCGGCGACCACTCGCCTGGCGGCGGGACCACACGCGAGGGCGGAATGGAACGGGAAAACGGAGGGGGTTTTCACCGGCGGCTGCGACGGCGCGAAGACGAGAATGGCGATGAATAAAGCGATGGCGGCTTCAGGACGATGTGGCATGGAGCTCCGACGCGGGGAGGGCGAGAAGCGGTTTCGAGGCGTCCGCGAGGATTAGGAGAACGAAGAGGAGTTAGGCGAAGAATGGAGACGTGGCCGGCGGGGGAATCCGCGGGCCGGTGAGAGGAGGCGGAGGCCAATACTCACCGTGCGGGTGGGTTGGGGCAGTCCCGGCGGGGCTTTGGCTTCCACGAGTGGTGGCCGAGGTGCGGTGTGGCACGGCGGAGGTGATGGCGGTGGCGGGTATGGCCTGGCGGCGTCCGGAACGGCGGCCAAGCGGTGCCCGGGTCGCGAAAAGGGGGAGCTCGGGTGCGTGGTGGTGGGGGTTCTAGAGCACGGGGAAACTCGGTGTGTTGGGGGAAAAATGGAGGAGAGGCGAGGGCTTTTATGGCCAGTCGGCCGGAAAGAGATCGAGCGAACGGCTCCAATCGTGCACAAGGGAGAGAGAGTGGCGCGTGGAGATCGTGCCACTGGCGTTTCTGGGAGTGAGGGGGTGTGGACGCGGGGAACTCGGGGAGGTGGGAGCTCGGTCCGCGCCCGTTTGAACGGGTGCGCGATGGAGGAGGGGGAGGCGGGCAGATCGGTACGCTCGGGATTTTCCTCCGAGTTCGGAAGAGGAGGAAGACGATGCTGACAGGTGGGCGGCAGTGCGAGGAGAGGCGCGCGGTGCGGGGTTGAGCGGGGTGTGGGCGGCGGGGGCGCGGCAGGGGTCGGGGGGGTACGGCGCGGGGGAAGGGTGGGGGCGCGCGGGGAGGAAGGCCGGCACAGGACGGGCCACCGGCCTAACAGAAGAACAAGAGAGGAAAGGAAAAAAGTTTTCCGGATTCGATTTAAAATCCGATGAGCGTTTTTAATTTTTAAAATATTGCTCACTCTGACATTCATAAAATCCAGTTAATGTTTTTGGACAGAAATCAAAAAAATATTCCGCCCGATAATTTTATTTGCTTTTAAACTTTATTAATTCTCTAGCTTTTTTAAATTTTATTTTCCTTGGGTATTTTTCCTTAGGTATATTTTGTGTAGTGGGTGTGACATCCAAAAATACACTCAAGTAAAAAGCCGAATATGTCAAATTGGACATGACTGAAATCGTCGTCGGTCAGGCACCATCGAGACAGAGGGTAAGAAAATGTGGATAGACTGCATTATAGTCGAACGGCCAGTATAGCCAATTAGACCGTGAGTTGAATACAGTCTGAACGCCTTTGCGGCTTAGGCTTTTGTCTACTTCTTCAAATTTGGCCTATTTTGCTTAATATCAAATTTGGCATTCAACAAGTAGGGTGAAAGGTGAAAAGGTAGCTATACTATATTTGTTTTCATATTTTTTTCAGAATCGGATTCGAATCGGAAACTGGATCAAAACAAAGATATTCGTCTTACGAGCGAATACGATCGGCATGAATAGGTAACGATATTTATCGATATAAAAAACTCTCACTGAATAGAACAAAGAAATAGCAACTTATTATTTTTTGTAAAAAATATATCATATTTCAAATTTATTAGCTAAACACATATAATTTCTACATTAACTTCATCACACCAAGCCAGAACGGGTGGTTTTCTTCTCCAGTCGTATCTGTTCATTTGGGATTGGGTGACGTGACATAGTAAAGAAAAAAACTCTTTTTAACAAACAATGGTGGACCCAACAATCCCTTTTTTCCTTTCCCCTTTTTTTTTTGTTTTTTTTTTTTTTTTTTTTTTTTTTTTTTTTTTTTTTTTTTTTTTTTTTCCGTTTCCCTCTTTTTCTTTTCTTATTCCTTCCTCTTTTTGATTTTCTTCCTCTTTTCCTTCATTCTTTCGCCGCTTTTCCCCCTTTCTTTCCCCTTTCCTTTCCTTTCCCCCTTTTTTTTTTTTTTTTCCCCGCAGCTTCTTCTTTTTTTTTTCATCAATCGATCCTTCTTCTCTTTCCTCCTCCTCCTAAATACTTCTCTCCTTCTTTCCCTTCTTCCCCCTTGTTCTCTCTCCTTGGCGAGCGTATTAGCCCGGCGCGCCTCTTTTCTCCGCAGCGCTCAGGCGCGGAGCGAGCCCCGGTCTGCTCCGTCCTTGGCCCTTGGCCACAGCCACCGTGCTGCCATCCATCGCTAGCACCTCTTACCCCTTCCCCAGCCCAGTAGTTAGCTGCC